>CAUYQG010077916.1:0-19490 GCA_963574415.1 Tarsius wallacei | reverse complement strand
CTCACTCTGTCACCCAGGCTGAAGTACAGTGGCATGCTTACGGCCACCACAGTCTCGACCTGCTGGGCTTAGGCAATCCTACCGCCTCAGCCTTCCAAGTAGCTGGAACTACAGGCACATGCCACCATGATCGGCTAATTTTTGTGACTTATTGTAGAGACGAGGTCTCACCAAGTTGCCCAGGCTGGTCTTGAACCCCCAGGCTCAGGCAATCCTCTCGCCTCGGCCTCCCAAAATGCTGGGATTTCAGGCTTAGCCTCTGCATCCAGCCTAAAATGTTTTTGTTGTTTTGTTTAGTTTGCAAGTCAACGTGTGAACTTTCCAAATTTGTAAGACTAAACAAGCTTACTCATTCCTGAGCTTCCTTTGCCACTAAAGTATGAACAAATGACTCACCTCCACCAATCAGAAATACCTGCCTCTCTAATTTGAAACTAAAGATTTAAAGCAGAAGATACAGTTCAGAAAAAAATAAATAAATAAAAGATAAACTAGGAGCAAATGCAGCAACTACAGCAAGTTTCAGGGAGCAACATTGATGAGAATTCCAATGCTAATTTTCTATGCACAGTGCCACCTTAATGGCAAGTAAGCATATAAAAAGATGTTCAACATCATATGTTATTAGGAAATCACAAATTAATCTGATGAGATAACACTACATACCTCTTAGAAGGACTAAAATCCTCTTCATTCAAAATGACAACGCCAAATGTTCCAAAGATGTGGAGCAACAGAAACCCTCATTTATTGCTAGTGGGACTGTAAAATGATACAACCACTTTGGAAGACATTTGGAAGTTTCTTTCATAGCTAACCATAGTCTTACTATATAATCCAACAGTTGTGCTCCTTGGTGTTCAGCCAAATGAATTGGAAAAAACACTTAGACATGAATGTTTGTAGAAGCCTATTCATAATTGACAAAAACTGGAAGCAATCCATATGTCCTTCAAAAAGTGAATGGGTAAACAAACTGCAGTAAATCCATACAATGAATTGTTATTCAGTGATATAAAGAAGCTAGCTATCAAGCCATATGAAGACAAAGAGAAACCTCAAATGCATATTGTTTGGCAGAAGAAGTCAGTCTGTCAAGAATACATACTATATGCTTCCACCTATATGACATTCTGGAAAAGGCAAGACTATAGAGATGGTAAAAAAAGATCACTTGTTGCCAGAGGGAAGGGGAGAGAAATAAATAGGTGAAGCACAAGGGGTACTTAAGACAGTGACATTATTCTGTGATACTGTAATGCTAGATATATGACATTATATACTTGTCAAAACCCACAAAACTGTAAAATGAAAAAAGCTGAAACTTAATGTCATCTGTGGACTTTTGTTAATATTCCATAGTTAATTATAATGTCTTAATACTGTTTTAATGGTATCAAATGCACCACACTAACACAAGATCTTAATAGGAGAAACAGTGAGTGAGGAGAACAGAGAGTATATGAGAACTCTCTGTAGTATTTGTTCAATTTCCTGTAAATCTAAAGCTAAATAAATTAAGTATATGAATCTAAAAAATCAAATTGCCTGGCTTAAACATCACTAACATTTTAATATGTATGAGCCTTGGTTTCCTCACCTGAAAAATATGAATGATAATATTTCTTACATAATAGCATAATTGTGAAAATCAAATGGAGGGATAGATGTAAATAATATGGAAAAAGATTTGTCACATAATATGTACATAATGTAACTTGCTATTACCATTGAGCACCCTCAGTAAAAATTCCCTTTCTTCTTTTTCTTTTTCTTTTTTTCTTTTGACTGTTTGTTTCCAAGATAAAATAAAAATCCTTTGGTGCAGGAGCATGTTCTGTCCTCTTCACAGTTGAAACAACAAAATTTTGAATAGTGACTGACACATAGGGGGAATCAACAAATACTGAGTGAATAAAAGAATCAAGTGTAGTATTATTACTACTTTAATAATGAAATAAGGAGCCACCACTTTGCTAGTAAAATTAATCTTGATAGTAATTTCTCCTTTTGAATTAAATATAAATTTGAGGTCTTAAAATATTAAACATTTAAATATTACTCTTCATTTAATACCATATATTGTGCTTTTCTAAATTACATTTTAAATCTGCAAATCTCTCCTTACCTCCACCCAATTATGGTGTTCATCTAATCTATTACTCTGTTGCTATGGTTTCATAAACTGTTTTGGGATTAGTTAACCAGGAAGTTCTGCTCTCATCTTTCTTAGGGGTTGTTTTCAGGAAAAGCCATCAACTTTTATTAGTCATGTTGCATATGAATAATTATTAAAAAGCTTTATAGATAGAAGTATTTTGATACATAAAGACTTTTGTGCTGAATATGTTTGGTAGCATGGCATACTGACATATGGATTGAAATGTAACTCCACTATTTGCTAGCTATGAGATCTCAGATTGCTCCTCGAAATCCTTATCCATAGACTAGAGATAATAATAACAAATTCACTGGGTGAAAGTGAAGATTAGGTCAGCTAACACAAACACACACACACACACACACACACACACGAGAATCTGATACACTAACATCCAATGAATGAGAAAATATATTTTTTAAAAAACTTAGTAGGGAATATATATATAATATAAAGTTACATATTATATATAATATATATGCATATATGTCAGGTAGTAGCAGGCTTCTTATTCTAATGTTTGAGGAAAAAAACACACGTGAAGCTGCAAAGTAATTATAATCATTGGGTAAACTGGTTATTAAGGAAGCCTTTATTTTCACTCACAAGCCTTTCTATACCAGTTCCTTGTTCAGTTCTCTAGCCTTTGTTAACTCATCTCCAGCTAACAATCTCAAATCCTCTTCCTATTCATCATAAATTTTGTTGTGCAAGAATATACACAGATGAATGACAATTGATCATAACCGCCAATAGAATCAACATGAATGCTCATGATAGTGGTAGAGAACAAAACCAAGGCAAGCTGACATTGTTTATAACAAAGTAAAGATATATCTGATGAGTCACTTTAGAGAGAAGGAATCAAAGGAGGAGAGTCTTCTGGTAATATTCAGCCTAAGAGACATCATGTTCTAGAAAACTTTTCCTGATACTAATGCAAAGATTTGTGCCCAGAACTTTTCTACATGAAAATCACACATCGGAAAATGTGAATGCTGTATGTATTTGTGTAGCTTTAATATGATCAATAAGGGCTTATATAAATATACTTGTTGAGCATCATTGAGAAAATATGCATGAATTAGTCTTTTGAGAAACTGAAGATAGACTGAAAAGGCTACAAATGTACCTTAATAGTTTCAAACTGAGATTGTTGCCAGTTTAGCCTGTAAATAACCAATAATAAAACCAAATAAAAGCTAAAAACATGAAAAATTAATCCGAGTAACTGAACCAAAATGAACAGAAAATAATATGAATGAAGAACAAGGCAAAGACATACCAAGCATGAAGTGGTTAATTAATAACTGAATGAATAATAACTTAATAACAGAGTCACATCGTATGATACTTTTTATATACTTAAGAAATTATTTCAATTTTTCTTTTGTCTTTACAAGGAAACAACTTTTAATATTTCTAAGTAGATAGCCCTGAAAAAAAGGTGGACCCAAACGATATTAGAAATATTAAGTAACAATTTCAGCTTGTAAGCAAAACAGCCAGTTTGTTTGGATAGCCACACTTCCAAGAGGTGCTTCTCAAATTATGACTATCCGAATTTTGAATAATTATTAGCATGTACAGCTTTATATGGCATAAAGGCAAAGACCTAAAATGGAAAGAAATTTCTGCTCTAGATTAGTTTTCTCATTGGGACAACTGAATTGGCATCAAAAATAAAAATTTCAGATATTCTAATCAGATATAAAAAATAATCATAACCCCTTTAGTATATTTCCTGTGATTATTTCTACATTATTTCTTACCTTGTCTTGGCACTAGGCTTATCCAGATCTCAATTACTACCTTAAAAATAACCAGGCAAATGAAGCTATTTTAATTTCCAAGTTCAAGAGAAACTTGGTTGTCAGAGATTGTTATCGTCTAAGGCAAGAAACATATGGTTCCTAACCCATTTCAGGGAAGTGAAACCATTGGGTCTTAGTGCCTGAGAGAGTAAGGTGAGGAGGTGTAGAAGTGGTTGCTACTGAATGTCTCGATGCTGAAGGTGTGAGATTGCAGAACTTCCAGAGCTAAGCTGGAAATCATAAGAAAAATAAGTTTGTTTTTGTCCATTGGAAACAACATACATTTCAAGCTATCAAATGCTTTTCCTCCTCTATTATAACAGTGGGGATTAGATCAGTATTGGGTCTTGTTTAAAATCAGTGTTATATTCTTAAATAATCCTAGTTAGCAACATTATTTAATTTTTTGTTACTAACAGAAGCATATTCTTGGATTGACTTAGCTTTATATTTACCATAGAAGTAAAATAAAGGAGATGATTACAAATAGCTAACTGATACACTCATACATACACACACAGAGAAGCAAACATTTTAAACACAAATTTAGAAATTGGGAGTGGATTTCTACAGAAAGGACTCATTTTTCGCCAGTCACTATGGCTCAAGCCTGTAATCTCAGAACTTTGAAAGGCTGAGTGTGAAGGCCGGCTTCAACCTAGGAGTCACTTCTAAGTCTGTAGTGAACTATGATTTCATCACTACAATCCAACCTGAGTGACAGAGTGAGACTATGTCTTAAAAAACAAAACAAACAAAAACATACTATCTGTTAATAATGATAAGTATTTTCTTCTACATAATATTAAATGTTGTTATACATTTATTTTTATATTTCTACAAATACACAATAGTCTTGAAATCTATGAGGTTATGAATTTACCTAGGGCAAAAGTACTCAATGTTACTTACCGAAAGAAGATGGGCATCAATAATTCTCAAAGAAAACTCAACTACAGACATGGTTCATTGACTAAAAGCATAGATTACATTGATCTCATAGTAATGTGTCTGTTATACCATGCATTGCACTATAGACTCCCAACTGATAAAATTGCTACACTTTCAAGACCTAGATTATAATGAATATAAAAGAGCCTGCATTGATGTCATCCAGACTGCATTTGGCACTTATTTATCTAGTGCTTAATATATGTCAGAGCTGATTACATGATACCTTAAATCCTTGCTGAAATCTACCGATCTAGCCATATTATCATCATTCCCATTTTATAGATAAGAGAATGGAGGCATCAGAGGCCTAGGAAACATTCCCAGTGTCACCAGGCTAAAACACATGGAGGCTTACAATCCAAATCCCTGAAGGTTAATTCAAAGTTCTGCCTTTTAAACTACTCTACCTTGTCTTGGCATCTTTTCACTGATGGATTATTTTTTCAGTAACAGTAAATAAGACACTTGATACTTTGTTATTTTCCATAATCTCTAAAGCAATCTTTCTGTACTTGTGTATTTATTGTATTTTATAAAGTAACCTATTATTTCAAAATGCTGTGTCTATTAAAGGACAGAATATATATATATATAAATCAAATAATACCGTATTAGTAGCACTTCATTCATTCATTTATTCATGCTTACAACTATTCACTATCAAATATTTTTAAAACATTTATTATGTTCCACACCTGTATAAGACATTGGGGGTGCGTCGGTGAATGAATGAGGTATTTTTCAAGCTTTCACAAGATCACAATTTGTGAGAAAGATAGAGGCAAACCTGTAGAAAAATAGTTATGGGAGTGTGATGAATCTTTAATATAACATGGATTGAAAATGTGCCCAGATCCTCTACATTGAAATTAGAAGAGTCTGATTAGGGAGAAATATTCACTACTGAGGGTGTTTGAAAGTGATGAGTAAAATACAATAAAATTAAAATTACGTTAGACTCCAGTTTTAATTTTTTTAATTTTTTAAATCTATCAGTGCAGTGTTTCTTAAAGTATGTTCCACAGAGATCACTGGCATCAGAATCATCTAGAGTATTCATTAATAATGTATATTCATGGTTTGCTCCCTAGACATACTGATTAGAAACTCTGGGAGTAGAGCTAGGCAATCTGTATTTTATTAGACTTCACAAGTTATTACTTTACAAGCTAAAGTTTGAGGAACATAATTTTATCTTAGCTAAGCTTAGTAATGTGTTTAAAACCCCAGAATATTTCTTATAATTGTGTGCAGTTTAAAGAATTTGTGTTTAATTATGTTTAAAACAAAATTTTTGAATTACAAAATCAATGCAATACCAATGAATGTAAGGGGGACCCCCCCAATAAACAGAATTATCTTTTGGAGGAAAGACCCCTTGTAGTGCAGGCTTCCCCCACTAGGTGAGTGTTCTAGGAACCCATGGGTATCAATGTACCAGTGAGAATTGTTGAGAGAGACTGGGTAAGGCTACAGTGAATTTTTTTTTTTTTTTTTTTTGAGATTCTTTCAATGTGTTTGCCCATTTCATGATGGGTGATTTATGAGCGCACCTGCCCACATTGCACTGAGTTTTTATCAGTTTTTGACCAAAAATGGCATGACCCCTGTGCCCCATCCTCCTTATTTACCCAATTTCCCCAGAGTGACTTTTTGTTGTTTTCCCAGATGAAAAAAAATTCTCAAAGAGAAACGTGTTACAGATGTGGAAGAGGTGAAATAAAAAATCGTAGAAACACTAACGGGTGTCAACATTGCCGAATTAAAAAACTGTTTTGAGCAGTGAAAAAAGCATCTTAATAGGTGTATTGCCTCAAATGGAGAGTACTTTGAAGGTGACTGAATTTTAAACATGTAAGAATACATACATAATTTTTTATAAGTAAGTAAAAATTCCAGTGTATTTTTGGGGTCTCCCGGGTACATTTTATAAAAAAGCAAACAAACAAATAAAAAAACACAGAAATATAAATATATATGAAAATTTCTAAAATTTCCCCCCCATTACTCTGAAGATAATCACTGCCAAATTATTGCGAAGATCTAGCTATATATGTCTTTTTCTCTTGTGCGTGTGCTTGTGCATTTGTGTGTGTGTGTGTGTGCGCATATGTGTGAAAGAGAGAGAGGAAGGGAGGGAGGAAGTGAGTTATGGTCTCATGAAGAATGTTGAAAACTGTTCTCTAGTAATTCTGGATAGTTATGTGTATGTTTTAATCAATATAATCACTAAAAAAATCAAAGAGTATCAGTGTTGCTTTTTAAATTAAAATGTACTTGAATATAGTTTCATGTATTTATTGACCATTTTTATTCTTCCCTTTCATTGTCTATTATAATTACTGTCTTTACTTTCCTAAGGAATTACCTTTTTTAATCTTTGTATCATATATGGTGATCAACTGTCCAGTGTGTGATTTGTGTTTTGCAACATTTTTATATGTTAATATATTTTTTCTTTAAAAAAATCATTAACAATATGTGTAGCTAGGTGCTATGGCTCATGCTTGTAATCCCAGCACTTTGGGAGGTGGAGGTGAGAGAATCTCACCCCCTGTGTCTGGGGGTTTGAGACCATCCTGGCCAACTTGGTGAGACTTGGTCTCTATAATAAATCAAAAAATTAGCCAAGCATGGTGGTACATGCCTATGGTTCCAGCTACTTGGAAGGCTGAGGTGGAAGGAGTGCTTGAGCCTGGCAGGTCAAGGCTGCAGTGGCAGTGAGCGTGCCACTGCACTCCACTCCAGCCTGGGTGACAGAGTAAGACTCCAACAGACTCCTACGAGAGAGAGAGAGAGAGAGAGAGAGAGAGAGAGAGAGAAGAGAAAAGAGTCTTAATGGGAGTGATGGCTCATACCTGTAATCCCAGCACTTTGGGAGATGGAGGTGAGAGGACCTGAGCCCTCGGGTTCAAGACCATCCTGGCCAACTTGGCTAGACCTCATCTCTACAATAAATCAAAAAATTAGCTGGGCGTGGTGGCACATGCCTGTGATTCCAGTTACTTGGAAGGCTGAGGCAGAGGGATTGCCTGAGCCCGTCAGGTCGACTCTGCAATGGCTGTGAGCATGCCACTGCACTCCAGCCTGGGCCACAGAGTGAAACTCTGACTCAAACACACATACCAAACAAATAATAAACAAACAACCAATATGTGCTACATCTTCCACTGTGCAGAGTAGTTGATAAGAAACAGTTATCTGGGCAGGCACTGTGTCCTCACTACACATTTTAATGAAGCTGAGGGAGGCAGAAATACAACATGAACTCAAACAACGTAATGCAAGTGGGATGAATGTTGGCCCTTTCCAGGTTTGGATGTTTAAGTAACTGATAGGTCTCTACTGCTTCCAGCTTCCTCAACTCCCCACTGAGCGCTGAAGACAATGATGAGCCAAAGCTACTTGGAAGGCTGAGGCAGAAGGATCACCGGAGGCCAGCAGGTCAAGGCTGCGGTGGCCATGAGCGTGCCACTGCACTCCAGTCTGGGTGACAAGAGTGAGGCTCCAATTCAAAAAAAAAAAAAAAAAAAGAAAGAGAAGTCTTCAGCCACAAGAGAAAAAGAGGAGGCCTGAGGCCCTTAATCACAACCAGGTAGGCTACCCACCAAGCTAGCAATAAATTTTTACTGTGCTAAGCCACTAACTCCTTTATGATTGTTATTTATAGACGCTAGCACTAACCTAACTAGTAAAAGGGTTTTTTAAGTTTTATTTGCTTCCATTTAATTTATAGTTCCTGGTGGTTTCCATGCTGTTTGTAAAAGTGTCTTTCCTATCCTTGAGTTAGAAATATATTTCTCCCTGTACTAATTTAAGCTGCTACATTTTACATTTAAATAGTCAACCCCCTAGAATGTATCTTTATGTGTTTATAAAAGAAGTAAAATTGGTATCCTGTTTTCTTCTATTCTATTTAAAAAATTTTAAACAGCCAATTATCTAATTTATTAAATAAAAGGTGAAATCTTTTTCTTGTTGTCTTGAGATGTCTTCCTTGTGATCAGCCACAATTACTTATATTCATCGCTTTGCTTGTTTTTGTCACTTCCTTCTCATTGATCAGAAATCTAATTCCTATGCCAAAATTATACACTTTAAATTATGCTTACTTTACAACATGTTTAAATATCTGGTAGCATGTGTCTTTTCTCATTATTTTTCCTTTTAAGAATCTTTCCAGTTATTTTTATGTTTTTATTATTCAGGTAAATTTAGAATTATGCTTTAGTTAAAAATTGCTTTATGTACAGATTAAGTTCAGGAGAATCAGCATCTGACATTTGAGCCCCTTCCACTTCTGCTCAGTTAACATTAACCTTTTAATCTGTCAGTGTCTAAGTACATGTCTTCCCAATTGTAACAGTTGGATAATTTTTTATGTTCAAAACTATTTGTACATTGATATTTTTAGTAGGTCATTATCTTAATGTAGGATAGACATTAGTTTTACACATAAATGTGTACATAAATTGTGCTATATTCCATTCCTTGTTCGCAATTTGAAGATTATTTTCTTGAGTTTTGAAATAACAAAATCAGAAAAAGTTCAAATAAACACAATCAGAAATGCCAAAGATCAAATCACAACCGTCCCCAAAGAAATACAAGGATTCATAAAAAAAAAAAAAAGTAAAGAAAGTAAAGAAAGTAATTAAAATAGACAATAAAAGGGAAGAATAAAAATGGCCAGTAAATACATGAAATTATATTCAAGTACATTTTAATTTTAAAAGCAACAGTGAAACTCATTGATTTGTATTGATTATATTGAGACAAATATAAATATTAGTTACCCAGAATTATTGGGAACAGTTTTCATCACTACTCATGAGACATTAGCTCTCTCCCTTCCTCTCTCCCTCCTTCTGTCTCTCTCTTTCTAACACACACACACACACACACACACACACACACACACACTCATGAAAAAACATAAACAGCTAAATATTCTCCATCATTTGGTAATGATTATCTACAAAGTAGCGGGGGAAATTTTAGGAATTTTCAAAGGTTTTTATATTTCTGTGCTTTTCATTTGCTTGCTTTTATAAAATGTACAGGGGGGGACCCAAAAATGGAATTTTTATTTATTTATGAAAAATTATTTATTTATGCTTGCATGTTTAGACTTTGGTCACCTTCAAAGTATTCTCCATCTGATGTAATACACCTATTAAGATGCTTTTCCACTACTCAAAACAATTTTTGAATTCATCAGATTGGGGGGTTTTTTTGTTTTTTGTTTTTAGATGGAGTCTCACTCTGTGGCCCCGGATGGAGGGCAGTGGCACACTTATGGAGCTGAGCGTGGTAGTGCACACCTGTAGTTCGAGCTATTTGGAAGGCTGAGGTGGAAGGATCGCCGGAGCCCAGCAGGTTGAGGCTGCAGTGGCCGAGAGGCATGCCACTGCCCTCCAGCCCGGGTGAGAGAATGAGACTCCAACTCAAAAAAAGAGTATTTGCCAGCCCTTCCTGTTGTTGTTTGGGAAGCATTGACATACATTGGAGAGCCTCCAACTAGTTTCCACATCCACGGGCATTTCACCTCTGAGGCCAGTGGCTTGTGTGACATGCTGATCCCAGTTGTGACATATATTTCTTTCACTTCAATTGCATTTATCTTGAGGGTAAAGGAAGGAAAGAAATAGTGAAGTCAGCGTTTTACTGTTTCTCTGTGTCTACTGCTCAATCTTGATTGAATGATATTTAGCATTCCTAGTGCTTTTAAACCCAACTTATATGACAGTTGACACATAAGGGACTTAAGAAAACTGGATATTTAAATACAAGCTACATCCTGGAAACACAAAGATTACATTTAGAAACTGCTTATGTTTTTATTATTATTGATTATAATAGTGCTATATTTTTACCTTATAAAGCGACTTCTGGTCGTTAATGAAAAGATGAAAAAATACAGATGATCCAGAAAAATTGGAAGTTTAGAACTTTATATTTCATAATAAACAGTTTTCTTTCAATATTTTTTAAGATTTCTTCTATTGTTTAGCTTTTTTTCCTCCATGCAGGAGCATGGTAGGTCCCACTGTATTTTGTTTGTTTGTTTTTAAGAATAAAGATCCCAGCTAGGTGAGGTGGCTCATGCCAGTGATCCCAGCACTTTGGGAGGCCAAGGTGGGAGGATTGCTTGAACCCAAGACTAGCTTAGGCAACATAGTGAGACCTAACCTCCACAAAAAAAAGAAAATCAGAAAATTAGGTGGCATGGTGGTATATGCCTGAAGTCCCAGCTACTTGGGAGACTGAGACAGAAGGATCGCCAGAGCCCAGGAGGTTGAGGCTGCACTGAGCTGTGATAGTGCCACTGCACTCCAGCCTGGGTGACAGAGTGATACCCACAACTCATAAAATAAAATAAAATAAATATCTCTTCATAAAGTACACATTGTAGTCTTCTTAATCATTGTGACTTGCTTGTTTTGATCTGCCATTAATGTTATTTTGGTTTTTTCCAAGTATGTCTATATATATTTTTTTTAATTTTTTTTAAGATATAGGGTACAATTCTGGGTTAGGTATATAAATGGTCATTGTACAGGTAAAGTTTGGACCTCACTTTGGTCCTCACTTCACCTGGTTTGAGATCAGCTACCCTTATTGATAAAGTGTGTCCCCCATCCCTCCTCTGGCAATTTCCCACTACTGCCAATCCCTTTCTTATGGTATTACGATAAATTGTTCAGGGTTCGCTTATGAGTAAGAACATGTGGTACTCAGTTCTTTGTTTCTGTGGCAGTTCACTGAGTATTATAGACTCTAAATCCATCCAAATTGCTGCGAAGTTCATAATTTTGTCTTTCTTTAAGGCTGCACAATACTCCATCGTGTATATATACCATATTTTATTTATCCAGTCTACTTTCGATGAACAGCACAGTTGGTTTGATGCTTTTACTATTGTGAATAGTGCTGCAATAAACATGTGTGCACAGGTATCTTTTTAATAGAACAATTTTAGCTCCTCCGGGTGTATTCCCAGAAGGAGGATTGCTGCGTCATATGGGAGGTCAATTTTTAGATCTTTTAGGAATTGCCACGCTATTTTCCACAGAGGTTATACTAGTTTGCACTCCCACAAACAGTGTAAAAGTGTTCCCTTTTCCCCACATTCTCTCCAGCATCTGTTGTTTTTTGAGTCATTGATGATGTCCTGACTGGAGTTAGGTGGTAACTCAGTGTAGTTTTAGTCTGCATTTCTTTGATGATTAATGAGGCTGAGCATTTTTTCATGTATCTGTTGGCTGCTCATGTGTCTTCTTTTGAGAAGTGTCTATTCATATCTTTTGCCCACTTTTTTTACTTTAAATTTTTTTACTTTAAAGATGTGGAGTAGAATTCAGGGTTAGATATATAAATGCTCATTATGCAGGTACTCTTGTTAATGAGGTGTGCCTCCTCCTCACCTGGCAGATTCCCGCTACTGCCAATCCCAACCCTCTCCCCCTGGCAGTTTCCCACTACTGCCAATCCTGCCTCCCCCTGTACCTGGCAGTTTCCCGCTACTGCCAATCCTTTTCTTATATTATTATGATAATTGTTCAAGGTCCACTTATGAGTGAGAACATGTGATACTCAGCTCTTTGTTTCTGTGATAGATCACTTGGTCTTATAGACTCTAAGTCCATCCAAGCTGCTGTGAAGTTCATAATTTTGTCCTTCTTTATAGCCATGTATTACTCCATCTTGTATATGTCTTTTTTTTTTTTATCCAGTCCTTTTTCAATGGGCAGCACGGTTGGTTCCATGTTTTTGCTATTGTGAATAATGCTCCAATAAGCATGCACGTTCAGGTAATCTTATTTCATAGAGTGATTTGAGTTCCTCTGGGTATATTCCCAGTAGGGGGATTGCAAATTCATATGGAAGGTCAATTTTTAGATCTTTTAGGAATTCCCAAACTGTTTTTCACAGGGGTTGTATTAGTTTACACTCCCACAACAATTTAGAAGTGTTCCCTTTTCCCCGCATCCTCTCCAGGATCAAAGACCTAAACGTAAAACCTCAAACTATAAGAAACTTAGAAAATGCAGGAGACACCCTTATGGAAATTGGAACTGGCGACCAATTCCTGATCAAAACCCCAAGTGCCCATGCCATAAGAGATAAGTTAGACAAGTGGGACCTAATCAAACTGACAAGCTTCCACAAAGCCAAAGAAACCATCAAGAGAGTGGGGAGACAGCCCACAGACTGGGAAAAAATATTTGCCAACTGTATTTCTGACAAACGCCTAACATCTAGGATCTACGAGGAGCTCAAATGTGCTGAAAAGAAAAAAACAAACAGCCCCATTACAAAGTGGTAAAAAGATATGAATAGACATTTCTCAAGAGAAGACATACAGGCAGCCAACAGATACATGAAAAAATGCTCAGCCTCACTAGTCATCAAAGAAATGCAAATGAAAACCACACTGAGATACCACCTAACTCCAGTCAGGATGACCATCATCAATAACTCAAAAAACAATAGTTGCCCACTTTTTTAATAGGGCTGTTTTTCCTTCCACGTTTGATTTCCTTGTAGATCCTAGATGTTAGGCCTTTGTCAGACATACAGTTGGGAAATATTTCTTCCCAGTCTGTGGGCTGTCTCCCTGCTCCCTTGATGGTTTCTTTGGTTTTGCAGAAGCTTGTCAGTTTGATGAGGTCCCACTTGTCTATCTTATCTCTTATGGCTTGGGCACTTCGGGTTTTTGATCAGGAATTGGTTGCCAGTTCCAATTTCCATAAGAGTGTCTCCTGCATTTTCTAAGATTCTTATAGTTTGAGGTGTTACATTTAGGCCTCTGATCCATTTAGAGTTTATTTTTATGTATGGGGATAGGTAGGGGTCCTGTTTCAATCTTCTGCATATGGTCAGCCAGTTTTCCCAGCACCATTTACTGAATAAGTCCTTCTCTCCCCAGTGGTTGTTAGTGGAGGCTTTGTTGAAGGTGAGCTGATTGATACAGAAATTCATATGGAATCATAAATGACCATGAATAGCCAAAACAATCCTCAGCAAAAGAAACAAAGCAGGAGGTATCACATTCCCAGATTTTAAGCTTTATTATAAGGTTACAATAATCAAAACAGCCTGGTATTGTCACAAAAACAAGAAAATAGAACAATGGAGCAGGATAGAGATTTCTGAATTAATGTTACTTTGAAAATATCTTTTAAAAAAATAATCACTAATCAAGAATGAGAATTAAATTTTCTTCTCTTTAACTCCATAAATTTTTATAAATGTATTTTTGTCATCTACAAATTATTTTTAAATCTCTAATATTTCATCAAATGATTACTTCAGTATTTATTCTATTGATACTTGTATGTTTCTAAATGAAAGCTGATATTTTCCTTTAGGTCTCAAATGATTATTTTTTCAATAGAATAATATTAATGAACATAAAATATTGACTATTTCAAGTTATCTACATATTTAGTAATCCAAGGCTCCTCAGATACTTTGATAGTAAGTTTTGTTGGTGAGTTTTTTAAGCTTGCAATGTTAGAGAATGGCCTGTATTATGTTTAATTATTTGAAGGTTGTTTTGAAGAATTTTAATACTTATGTTGAAAGAAAAACAGAGATGTGACTTTTAATTCTTTATCTAGTTGGCATCCCTTTGCTCTTTAACATATGTATATTGTGTTTCTGTCCTGTAAATCACAAGTACGCCCAGCAAGATGCTGCAATTAGAGTATTTTTGTTTCGTTGGAAACCTGAGAAATATTTGTAAACTTTTAACAGGACATCTACCATTTTGAGGGTCCTATGAGTCATAGGAATTATTAATTCAACAGTTGCTTGGCCTGGTTGTTTTTCTTTGTGATTTCTTGTATTTGTGATCAATTGATCGATTGGCACTGTCACATAAAGGGCAGCCATGATGCTACTGGTGTGACCTTGTGCGCCCTGCAGGGCAGGGAGGAAGCTTCTCCACCTGGGCTCTCTCAGCAGCTGGACAGTGAGGGTAGCTCACGAGCAGAGGTGTTGGGGTCTCACTCCTCCCTCCTTCCAGCCAGTGCCCCATGGTCCCCTGTCTATAGTCTGTGTGCTGCCAACTTGTGGCCTCTTTTTCCATACCTGCACAGCAAGAATCCTCATCCCACCTGGCAAGGTTGCTGTGAAGCTAATAAGATAGCATTTGTCATTCCTCAAAAGGGTCTTGGCACCGAACGGGTGGCATCACTTCAAAGGGCTGGGTTGTTCCTTCACAGTGTGGTCATTCTCAGGGCAGTGCTACATGTGACGTTTGGGATGTGCTTCCTTACCTGAGTCCTCACATCTGTGAGCATAAGATGAGGGTCACATGGCAACTCCTGGCTTTATAGTGGGATACCCAGGATCTAATTTTAGGAAACTTTTCATTTAAAGAGGGGGAACTGAGGTGGTAAAGCCCAAATTTAGGCTTCCTCTTGTGGCTTCCAACCTCCTGCCCACTGCAGTGGCCTTGCCATGACCATGCACTGACTAGATCTGGCAGACAGTAATGTCCACTGACAGGGTTTGTATGTCAGGTGGCTCTTGGTGGATGGGATTTTACATCCTATGAGGCAGTCAGAGCTCTGCATTTGTTAGCACTGTTGACTGATGTTTTAGAAGGAAGCAGCATTCGCATATATCATATCTACAGTGAGCATCTTATAGGAATTTCCAGAACTGTTATGAGACCCCCACGTGTAGTGGGAGGAAGACTCTTCCTGTGCTTTCTTATTTCTGGCAGGCTTTCCTGATTCTACTCGGTTCTCTTTCTTATTTATCTATGTTTCTACTGGGATATCAGTCATTGTCTGGCAAGGGAAGCCCCTGTGTTCCTATTCCATGTGTCCTGTGTTTGCGTGATGAGTAATTGGGGCATTTTTCTCCATCAGGGTGTTTTCCCTTCACAGCCTCTAATTATCAAAGTCTTGGAACTTGTCTGAGCAGATATTCACAGCCTCAAAGTCATCTCTTATTTTCTGTATGGGAGCGTGAGGTATCTGAGAGCAGAGACAGCAGCACAGACTTCTTCACCTAGTAGATGCTAAGTGCTGCTGGAGAATAAACAGACAGCACTTGTGGGGTCTCTTGGGTGAGCTTGTTCTCATGATTCACACACCATCCTTCCCTTTCTCTCTCCCTCTTTCCCTCCCTCCCCCTTCCTCTCTCTTTTTCTTTCAAATGCCATTGGAATTCACTAGTTCTTTATTCATAGGGCTGAGGTTTATCTTAGATGTTTTTTTATTTATATACCTCCTTTAATTTTCCCAATGTTATTTCTATTTTTACAGAGAAGGAAATGGAAGTCTAGAGAAGTTAAGCAACTAGCACAGGGTCACAGGGCTAGTAAAACTTCAGAACTGGGGGTGACTTAAATGGGCCCTCACAACAGATATAGTGTCAGTTGGAGAGACTTACTGGGTTGCTGGTCTTTGAGAGGTGACATTGGAAGTTCCTTGCATTTGAAGAATGAGTTGTGTAGCTTTTAAATTGTAAATTAATGCTCAGAGTGTATTAGGGTGGCCCTTGACTGTGGGACTAATTGAGGAACAGTGCAGTGAAAGCGCTGCAAACAAACTGATTTCCCTGCTTAGAGCTGGTGCTGACCAGTAATCCTGGGTGTTTGCCTGAAGGAGTTGGCATCTTTCTCACCTAATTTGAAAGCACAGGCCAGAAGTTATGCATTGTCAACAAAGTAGTGCCTATGTCTTTTTGACCCTATTTGTTTGGAAATGACAATTTGGAATATTCGTGGCACATTTAAAAAACATGCAAAATGACCATCCACTTGTGTGACAGTAAACATGTGCATTGTCACCTGGAGCTTGAGTTTTCTGTCCTTTTCTGGAAACTTGTAGAAGACCTGTCGGTCCAGTGTGATGACCTTTCCCTGAAGTCCTAGCCTGTAATTGGGTGAGAAATCCCTGAGTGTGGAGGAAAATAAGGCCTGATCAAACCAGCATCAATTGGATAAATTGGATAGGCTATTTTGAGAAAGGAAATCTCAGATTGAGATTGAGAATTGAAAAGGCACAATAGCCTCCAGCAGGCCTATAAGAGGCTTACCATCAAAGCCAAACATCAAGCAATCAGAAATTCCTCATTTGCATGGCAGGAACCCAAATTCATAATGGGAATCTTGAAACTCATTGTAACTGAAAAGAGAGTCAAACTGCACTGGGTAGAACCTCAAGCCACTGTCTCTTTTCAGCAGACAGTACACAGTCTCACAGTTGTCTTCCCCATTGCGCCCTTCACAGCATGTCTTTCCTTTAATAAGTCTACCTTTTCTAGTTCATAACTGTCTTTTTGGTGAATATTTTCACCCCCTGTGATTCCAGCCATACCATACCCAGCCTGCCATGAACAGCATTTGGTGGCCTGTACAGGGACCTTTCCTAATGGGGACCTCTTGCCCCAATCTCCTTTCTCTTCCAGCTCAAGACTCTTGCTGGACTGTGTCTGAGATCAGAGACAACTGATGGTCTCAGCCAAGCTACTCCCCAGTGGGCCAGAAGGTCCTGGAGAAAAGGCATCAGATCACCATTGCCCAATAGGGTGGGAGGCAAGAGTCTGCTTTCCTTTTCTAGTCATCCAGCTGACAATCTCTAGTAAATCTCTGGCAACTGATGGGCTCTGGCCAGGGCACTCCCTGGTGTAGCCTGAGGGACAGAGGGTGAATGAGTTTGACTGCCTTGCCTAGAAGGGAGGAAGGCTCTTTCCTATCTCTCCTGGTCAGAGGACCCTAATTCCAATGTGTGGCATAGTTGACAGCTGGAAGCTCGTTCACAGCAAACCCACACATGCTTAGGGAAATCCAGACCCTTTTTTTTCTTTCCCCAAATATTCTGTGAGGAGAGCCAGTCTTCCTACTCTGGACCCCATCAAACCTATTAAGCACAGCACATCCAGTGCCCGATCAGTGAGTCTCCCCCCAACCCTCTTTTCCTGATCTGATCTGATCACCCAGCATCATTAGTTCTAGGATGCAAGAATCCTGACCCCTGGTCGGAATTCCTATCAGGTTGGATGTCCCTATAGAGAGTAAATTTGTGTCCCCTCATGGACATAAGGAGATCTTTTCCAGTAGGTGGGATGCCCCTCTGGAAAGTGCATCTCAAAGTCCCTCAGTGGATGATAGTGGATCCCTTTCCCTTGGCGGGATACCCCAAGAGAAATCGCAGTCCAGGACCTCAGGGGACAATTTTTCCCTGTCCCACCATGGGACAAAAGCCCTTTATTCCTTCAGACCCACCCTTGGGCTGCATTTTAAAACACCAGAATAAACTTGACCCCCAAGCTCTCAAAAAGAAACATCTCATTTTCTTATGATGCCCTTCTTACCAGCTTCCAAACCAGGGGTCTTGGCCAAAGTGGAGCTTCACAGAAGACCTCAGGAATGCTGGAGGAGTCACTCGAACCCAGAACTAGGTACCAGCAGGAGTCCGTGGCAGCCCCACCAACTTTGTGCTTCTCTTCAGGCAGTCCTGGTAAATTTCTGCCAAGCCTCAGACCTCCCATGTTAGGTCAGGGGTCCCCAGTTTACTCTTCATAGGAGATAGGTTAGGAACCTAAGATTTGTTTCTGAGGTGTACTCTGAAAGGCTCTCTCCATCGCCTTTTCTCTCCCTCCTCAAAGACAGAAAGGGTAAGAACAGCTCCCTTTGGGCACCCCAGAGGGGTTTAATGACATGCCAGCTTTTCTGAGACTAGTACTGAGATAAAACTCACTACTTATACAACTCAGCCAGTTCTAACTAAGATGAGAACATTGAAAATGCACTTGAAGCTTAAAGGGGAAAAAGGTTTTTAAAGTCAAGCTGCCATGGAAACTGCTTTTTACCCAAATTTTTGGCCAGTTCCTATTAGATTGCTTATTGGGGAAGAGTTTAACCATGTAAACGGTTTCCAATTTTGTCAGATATAATTTGGAGTCAGTCGCCTTTATAGAATGGTGAGTTTGTTGTTATTCCATGATTAGAATTTCCAAGGGAAAAGCTATTTAATTTGTGCTTATATGCATGCATGTATATTTAAATGTTTATGCAGATTTATATGTTATGTGCTGTGTCTTGCATGTTACCAAATTGACCTATAAGCAAACAAGTACTCATGAATTAAATAAATGTAAATGCTTTCCAGGTCATGTGACCTTAATGATCTTTGGTAAACAAATGGCTTTTAAATTATTGATAAAACAAAAATGTCTTCAAAATTGTCAATATACATTTTTTACTGTGTCTACTAATAAGATACATTTTACATGTCTTTGCTAGATATTTTAAGGTTTCAGGGTTTGACATGTGGTTGTTCCTGGCTCTTATCTGTAAAATACTAATATTTGGCACAGTTCAGTTTTTTTGATGTTTTAACCAACATCTAAAGGTTACATAAAAATAAAAAAATAATTTGTTCCAATTCAAAGGTTATCTAAAAGTGAGTTCAAGTTATGGATTTAGAAAATTAATGTAGGAAAGAAAGTAGAAAGGAACCAGTATTTTATGTGACAAATTCCTGTCCTAAAGTAAAATGACTGAACATTTAGGAAAAAGAAAGAAAAAATTAGGC
>CAUYQG010077906.1:0-11073 GCA_963574415.1 Tarsius wallacei | reverse complement strand
TTTCTCAAACGTAAATATGAGGTGATCAGGTTGAGTAATCTCTGGGTTTTCTTTCTGAAATAACATTCTGTAATATTTCTTCACAAATGGTTGACACTTTTTAAAGTGCGGTGAAAAGGAAACATTTTACACTGTTGGTGGGAGGGTAAATTAGTGAAGCCTCTGTGGAAAACAGTGTGGCAACTCCTAAAAGATCTAAAACTCGACCTTCCATACGACCCCGCAATCCCCTTACTGGGAATATACCCGGTGGAACTCAAATCACTCTATAAAAAAGATACCTGCACACGTATGTCTATCGTAGCATCGTTCACAGTAGCAAGAACATCGAACCAACTGCACTGCCCATCAAAAGAGGACTAGACAAAAACAAACGTGGTGCATACACACGATGGAATATTATGCAGCCCTAAAGAAGAACAAAATCATGAACTTCACAGCAACCTGGATTGACTTAGAGTCTATAATACTGAGTGATCTTTCACGGAAACAAAGAACCAAGTATCACATGTTCCCACTCATAAGAAGACCTTGAAAAATTATCATAATACGATAAGAAAAGGATTGGCAGTAGTGGGAAACTGCTGGGAGAGGAGCAGGGAAGCGAGATTGGTAGTAGTGAGAATCTGCCTGGGGAAGGGGGGGCACACCTCATTAACAAGGGTACCTGCATCATGAACATTTATATACCTAACCCTGAATTGTACCCCACATCTTTAAAATTTAAAAAAAGGAAAAAAAACCAAATGCTTTTTGAATTTGTCTTTCATTTGTTTCTAACTATTTGAGGAAAGATGCTTCAGCAAATATTGATGGGATCAATATGGCAGGTTTTCATATTTTGCTGCACTTTTCACTTCTGCTCTGTTTCCATTGTTGAGCAGTCTTTCAGAGCAAGAATTATATATATACACATATATACATATATATTTAAGAATTGGGAGACATCCATGTATTTCATCTTAGTTCAGAACTTCAAGTCTAAAATGCAATTGAGTTTCATATATTGATCACGTATCCCAGGGATACTGAAACATTTATTTTTAATTTGAACAATACATCTTTATATTGTTTTAGATTTTTTTCTCCTTTCTACCCTCCCTTCCTCCCTCACTCTGTTGCCCAGGCTGGAGTTGGGTAGCATGATCACGGATCACCGCACCCTCGGGCCTTCCAACAGAGCAAGAAATATTATATGCTGTTAGTGCTGTCAAGAAAAAAAATATGCCACTGGTGCTAAAACTAGTCCGGAGTTTGCCAGTCCTTATAGACTACTTAAAACTTGAAAAGTGTGTACGATAGAAACGTCTTGAACATTGATGACTAAAGCATAGCATGCCGCTTTGGCAACAATTAACTTAAGGATTGTCCTCTGTTGTAAACTGCCAAAATAGGCCATCATCACATGCACCGAGAAAGCAAACAAACACACAAAAAACACTAGAAAGAATGAAAGCATGAAATAATCCGAAACCACAGTTGAGCAGCTACTGTAGAGTTTTCTGGTTGCTTCTAAGAAGGAGGCAGAACGGGCCATCTGTTTCCAACTAACTGGGGCACTTCCAAATGCCTCTGAAATCTCAGCTAAAAATAGAAGAAATTGTAACAAAGATTAGGCTCATGGTTAAGTTGCCAGAACCTAAACTATGAACTGTTTGCATTTAACCTTCTTATGTAAAATATTTACAATTCACAAGTCTTTCAGATCTGTGCCCCAACACGGGCATTCATTTCATGGGTAATTGCTTTAGTGTTTCTCCTGGCTTAAATGGGTTTGTGGGACACACACTTATGCCTGAGCTCAGAGCGTCATTTGCAAAGATAACTTTTTACTCAGTAAGAGAATCTTAATCTAAAGCACTCATCATTTGTACCTACATCAGGACAAAAATATGCTTTAGGAAAACAACTTGGGATAAAAATAATTGAACCCAGCCAAATTATTTTATTATCAGTATGCTAAAGTTTCTGTTTATCACCTGTCCCAAATTTCCCTCTTGGCCTCTTTTTTTCTCTCAAAGTTTCAGGTGGGTGAAAAGCTAGAGAAGAACAAAGAAGTGACAAGTCTAGTTTTAAATTTGCACACCATTTCTTAGCTGTTTTAAGTAGTTGCCTGGCAGCCATTTAATTCTAAAGGACAGGGCTTTGTCACCCACTGAAAAGGAACTCAAGTTTCCTTGGTTTGCAGAACTTCAAAATAAACTTTCAACTACATTCCTTCCAAATACATAGCGGCAGATACAGATACATTTTTATCTTTTTCTTCTTTTTGTGATGGCAAACAACATTATTTTATTTTAACGTTATCCAAAGAACTGCTCAACAATATTAAAATACCGAGTATGATGGCTGGCATCGGGATTATTCTAATATTTCAATCTTAAAAGTAACTGTCATATAAATTAGACCACATTGTAAGCTTAAATGGTGTATACAGATATCTTGTTAAAGAGTTCACTGGATCTTGTTGACCTTAGCTTGGTATCAAAACTGTTCTAAAGGTCTTTCCTCCGAGTTTCTAGGAAATGTCCAAGTCTAAAAATGAAACACCAACTCTGAGGTGTCAGCCTTCGTTTTTCTTTAGAGGAGCAGATTCTGACTCATGTCTAATAATGCATTTAAAAACGCATCACTAACTTTGTTGGATGGCTTGATGGGGTGTGAAATACAGTAAGGTGTAGGAGCTGGCATGACTATTCCAAAATGCGTTTTAAGGCAACGGGTGGCTAAGCAATTGGCCTTTAAGTAACTAGGGCTATGTCGGAGAGACCTAAAGGGGGGCATGGACATTTTCAAAAACGAGAAGTCGATAGAGTGCACAGAGACAACACACAGAAGAAAAAGACAGACAGAGAAATGCAGATGAGAGAAATGATTCCAGAGAGAGGTGCCGGGCCCAAGTAGTGCGGCAACGTTAGTGTCCCAGGGAGCACGTTCTGCAGTGGGTACAAGCGCACCAGCAAGCCTGTCTCGGAATTGCTGCCTGACTTTGACCTACCTGAGTTCTGTCACTTAAGAACTGTGTACTGTAGGCTTATCGTCCCTGCATCCTCTTCTCCTCTCTAAAATAGAGAACGTGATAGGGACTCACTTCACAGGCTGTTGTGAGGTGAAGTGACACAATTCACACAAAGTGCTTGGCAGCCGCAGGACTACACGTGGCAAGCACGCAATGTAAACCCAATTATTATTGTGTCTGCTGTTGTCCTAAAGGAATGTGGGCTTTCAGTTTTACTGAAAATCATGCAGACTTGAAAAATCCTTCATTATTGAAATCTGTATAAAATATTAATCCAGCGTCCCGGTTCTATAAGTAGAAAATAATGTACACAGTTGCACAATTCTTGGAAATCCGAGATCTTGCATCATTTATACTTACAAATGAGACTTCCCATTATGAGGTACCAAAGCCATTAAATGGGTAAGGCATAGACTCAGAATATTTTCTGGCATCGACCTGCTTTGCTGTTACTTGACTCCTTATGATAAAAATAGTATGTTGTCGTGTTCTGATTTGTGCATTTGCGGTTGGAAGCCATTTGTTGAAGATCTAATATGCTGAGTAGTTTATATACTATTAATTTAAGCTTCGGTCATGCGATTTGATTTCTTTCAGCTCTAAGAGCTAAGTATTACAGTCTGAAATGTTGACGTCAAAATATTTGGCCCTTAAGAAAGTTAAAAACAAACATGACCAAGTATGGACATCTGTTAGGGAGATGAACTGGGTTTTGAATCTGTTGAATGAACTAGGTTTTGAACCTTACGAGTTGAAGGTCATTACACTTTTTAATGTGCCATCCCCTCTCCTGATCCCTCTTGTCAGTCAAGGTTTTGATATGAACGAACTTCTGACTGATTTCATCTCTTTCATAGAAATGGTTTCCCTGGTGAATTTTTTCTCTCCATGTGCTCTTCCCTTCTACCTGCAAATGGGAGTTGCTCAAGTTGTCCTCTTCTCCCTGCCTACTGTCACCATCTTCTAGGACACATTGTCTGCAGACTTTGCCTTCTTTTTCTTTTTAGCATGGAAACTTCTGTGAACCTTCCACCCCTGCTCCCAGAAGCCCTAGCTGTTACTCCAAAGGCAGTTGGTGGAAGGGTGTGTGAAAGCTCTGTGTATGCAAAGACTTAGGTAACACAAGAGCTTTCTGGAACCACAGATTGAACCCTCAGCAACTTCCCAATGATTCATTTTCCAAGAATAGAACTCTGGTTACTCCCTCGTGAAATTTGCAAGAGAGTTATATAGGTCAGACCTATGCTGTGGAGAAATTAAAAACCTCACAGCTTTTGTTTTTCTTACAAGAACCTACTTTCCTGTGTAATTTCTTTGACTTTATCAAAAACATTGGATAAACTAAGAAACTCAAATCACCTTTGAACCATTCCATTCACTGGCATCTGACTTCTCACTTCATCTACAGACACCAACTATTTGTTGACAGATCCATTGTTAGGCAATCATAATGCCTTTTTAATGATTTTGAAATGAGAAGTCCCCAATCTGCCACGAAAAAAGCTAGCTGAACTCACATTGTGACCAGAGTATAGTATCTAGTGTTAAATACTTAAACCTAACCAGAATTGACAGTGGTTTTTTTAAAAAAATTACTGTTGGAATGATGGACTGAAGCTCTTTAAACATACAAAGGCTATGACTAGTATATTTCTGGTCCAATTCCCTAAATAACATTCCTGGGCCCTTCTTTTGAAGGTAGAACCTGATCACTCCCTTTACCTCAATTTTTAGATTTCCATTCCTGGCCATGTCCACTGGTGCCCTTTGGTCCTTTGTCCTCTGACACTTGTGATATTATATGCCATGAAACCTTCCATTAATCAAAGCCATGGATTAGTCTGAATCACTGGTTTAAGACCAAAGGGAAGAGGAATGGAGCTTGGAGAAAGGAGAAAGAGAAACAGCGCAAGTGTGTGAGGGAGAAAAAAGTTCCGTGAAAGTGAGTTGAGAAGAAGAAAATTTGGCCAACAAGCCAAAGTATAGGATGACAGTGACAAACGCCAAAGGAGCAAAAGCCACAGTGTATTTGACTTAAAAGTTGGCAAAAGTGGGAAGAAGGACAGGACTCCTTAGTTGGATGTCTGTTCAGGACCATATCACTCAATCATGTGACTGGCAGGAAACTTAGAGGTTATCTACTTTGGTATTTAAACTCACAACATTCAACCTAATGACATCTAGCTTCTGACCATCTATGGTCAAACTAGATTTATCTCATATCTTAAGTGTGTCACGTCAATTTTGAGACAATTCTGATGACCAGAGAGTTCTTTCTGGTGTAGGGAATATCAGGAGACCTAATCTGCATATCTTCTTGAGAAGTCTGGGGATATCAAACCACACAAGCCAACAGAAATTTTTTTTTTTTTTAGTTGGAGTCTCACTCTGTCGCCCAGGTTGGAGTGCAGTGGCACACTCATGGCCACCCCAGCATCAACCTGCTGGGCTCAGGTGATCCTTCCACCTCAGCCTTCAAGCAGTCAGAACCACAGGCGCGCGCCACCACGCCCGGCTGATTTTTTGATTTATTGTAGAGATGAGGTCTCACCAAGTTACCTGAGCTGTTCTCAAACCCGTGGGCTCAGGCAATCCCCTCACCTCAGACTCCCAAAATGCTGAGATTACAAGCTTGAGCCACTGTGCTTGGCAGTCCACAGAAATTTTATTTACACAATTACCTAAGTCTTGCCCTACCAAGTTGGAAAAATGTGTTCATTATATAATCGCTGGATGGCATTTCCCAGAAACTCTTCATTTTAACTTTTGGGAAACATGTTTTACTTTCCATGGGGCAGGTTTGATAGGATCATCCAGGGATAAAGCTGTCCAACTTTGGGTGGCAAGAGGCACAGTAATAATGGGACAGAGAAGTTTAGGAACATCAGAGTGTTTCAGAAAAAGGGGCTGGAGGCAGCAGAAGCATAGCTAGGCAGGGTTGTGGGGGACACATCAGGGCTTCTCAAGAAGATAAGCACCCAGAGCTCTGGAGATTCTAGGCCTTGGTGGAGGGAAGAATTTGGCCCTAGTTCCTACAAGAGCTAAGAACCCAGGAACGCATACTTCCGCTTTTGGTGACAGGCTTTAAGTCTGGTGTTCAGCCCAAACCTGCCTTCCCAGGTTCTCCACTCTTTGGCTGTATTGCTACTGTCTACTTACATAACATTACAGCATTTTCAATGTTTTAAGATACGATTGTCAATACCTCAGCTCCAACCCCAATTTCTCTGTAAGGTCGTGTTTTTCAAGGTCATAAGACATCACTTCTTATGCCTGTTTTTTCCTTTTCTGAACATCTGGCAGATGGTCAAAGTCTATCTGTGATGTGTTGTCCTAGAACTGAACACAGTCAATGGTTGGTTGCTGTTCGTTGGTTTGTTTGTTTGGCCCGCAACTGCCCCCTTATGACAAGACTTTATTCCTGAATGCTCTGTTCTCAAATCCTGCTCCCAGCAGAGAGTATGTTTGGATCAGTTCCCTGTGCTGTTTCTACCCCCAGAAGGGAGACTTTCCTTGAACCAGAAGACTAAAGTATCATCTCTTTCGATTCCACCTGTCCAATCGTCTCTAGCCCCTAATGAGTTAATTAACTAGTTCACTCACTTAAACATATTTAATGATCATGCACAATGTTCAAGATGTTGTATGTGATATAAAGATAAGGAAGAAGGTCTTTATTATCTTGCAATCTATTGGAGAAACTCCAATACAAGTGTAAAAACAATACAATGTTGCCCAAACCCAGCGCTCCTAACTGGATCAACTGGAAAGAATAGAAAGAAGGAGGGGAGTTTTAAAATTGTACGGTGCAGAGTGAGTGGGATTTGGATGAATAAAAATGGCGGAAGAGAGTGTTTTTAGGACAGCTGAAGCTTATCAATAATAGTCTCAGGCCTGGAGCATATAGGCATGTAGGGGAAAAAATTCATTTGAAATGGCTCAAGTTAAGGATATGAAGCGGAAGTCACATAAAGCATATTTAACCTACAAGTTTTCAAATTTTAAATATTCCCTTTTTCCTCTAAGTTATCAAAATCAGCAACCACAAGAAAAGCTGCATTTAAGCTGCTATACCAGGACCGATATTTAATATAATGTTTAACTTTCTGGCAAGAATGTTAAGTTTTTGAATAAAGTGACAAGAAAAGTTGTTAAATCATTCTTTCCTAATATATGAGCACACACACGTGTGTGTGTGTATAATAGGAAAACTACAAATAATGTGGAGATATAGTTAGTATAATTCTTTCTAGAACCTTGGAGTTTGCTCAGCTTTATTTTGAGACTACTCATAATATAAAAGGTAATGCACATTTTTCGTTTTAGAAAGAAGTTTTCAAGAAATAGTAAGGCAGACTGGGTATGGTGGCTCAAGTCTGTAATCCCAGTACTTTGGGAGGCTGAGGAGAGAGGATTGCCTGAATCCGTGGGTTCAAGACCAGCCTGGGCAACTTGGCGAGACCTCGGGCTCCACAATAAATCAAAAAATTATCCGGGTAGTTTCAGCTACTAGGAAGGCTGAGGCGGAAGCATTGTCAGAACCCAGCAGGTCACCACTGGAGTGGCCATGAGCGTGCCACTGCACTCCAGCTTGGACAGCAGAGTGAGACTCCAATTCAAAAAAAGAAAAAAAAAAAAAAATAGTAAGGCAAAAGGTACTGAGGCTTTAAGAAACTGCTGGAGAAACCTCTTGGGATTGATCTTAGGGCCATTCAGTCTGACTATATCTAAAGCCCAGTAAATGCAGGCGCATGAAAGACACTTCTCAGTCTCTGGAGAGGCTTTTACTGACAATGTCAAGTTGCTGACTTCAACTCTTACGCTGGTACCTAGATAATAGCCTCTAATCATTGTAGGCCATCATTGCAATGATGCAACAATTATAAACATTGTTAAGGCTCTTTCAGGATTCCCTCACCCACAGTGATTTCATTTAGAGGTATTTTTACCCCTTCTTTCTTCAGTCTTCTAAGTAATTAATCTTCCATTTGCATTACTTTAACTGATCAGTCCTTTGGCCGGCCTCCCTTCCTTCTCCCGCCCCTCCCACGCCCTGGAGATCTTCTCACACTCAAATGTCTGGTTGTCTGCTCCTATGTCCACTAGACTGATGGCTTCTTGAGCACAGGGACTCTGTGGTCTCTCTCACACACTTGAATCCCAGGTCTGGCTCAGAATGAGGCACCTGACATGCCCTCGATTCATATTTGTTAGGGGATAAAGAACTTCTTTCTAAATTGTAAAGACCATAGAACAGATATTCCTGCTTTGCATATAAAACAGGGGTTGGGTTTGCAGAATGACTTGAGAATTTGAAAGCTAGCTCTTTACTTTTCAGCCTCTTCAGCTAAAATGTAGAACTAAAAACGCCTCCTTCTTTGTGGAAAAACAGTTCTGCAAAGCATCTGGGGTGGTGCCTGGTGCCTGGTGCCTGGCTTGGTTTGGGCAACATTGTATTGTTTTTACACTTGTATTGGAGTTTCTCCAATAGATTGCAAGATAATAAAGACCTTTCTTCCTTATCTTTATCTGTTATCTGGCTCCCACATAAAATGTCAGTTCATCCTTCACCTTTCTGCAGCCTTTTATCACTTTGTTACAAATACCTATATTACTAAGAACATACAAAAGTAAGTTAGCTTTCTGAATTGGAAGATGAGTTGACAATTTTTCTTATATAGCCTGTTTATAACTACAAGTGAACATATGCCAGTTGGGAAATTCGAATGTTAGACTACTTTGATCTGTAAATGTAGACAGAAACTAAGATACAACCAGGATTTCCAAGGCATCGCTATCACACAGCGAAACCACATGCCCCCTGGCTGACTCCGTGGAGGCATTAATGGTTCCCAAGGAGAATACTTTGACTCCACTTTTTTGTTTGCGAAGACATTTTGACCTGTCTCCACCTAGATACCATCGTTTGCACTATGTCATGTTCTTTGCGTCTTGTTCCAAAAAACAAACACATATTTTAAGTATTTTATCCTATGAATAATCATGATTGGTAGAAATGAGACAAGTCCTGAATATGTTTAAAACAGAGCAGATTAAATTGGTTAGTTCTCCAAACACAGCAAAACAAGAAGACCTGGTGGAAACGACATGTTCTTTAAGAACACTGAAGACAGAAAACATTGATTAAAGAAAAATTGGACTCAATAGGAATGATCAATAAGAAATAAAATTCACAGTGGCTAGAACAACAGAGTGAAATTTGTTAACCAAAAATTGATGAAAGAGTAACATGCTCTTGACAAAAATTAATTTTGTAAAACTTGTGACAAAAATTGGACTTTGCTGAAATGTCACAAAATAAAACCCAATGTATCTGATGTGGGATTTAAAAGACAGCTTGAGGAATTAAATCTCTGATGTAAAGTTTGCATAGAAAAGACCTTATCTTGATTCAAAAATTTCAGTAAAGTAAAAAAGGAAATGCAAATGAATTGTTTAACCCTACTCTATAGGTATTCGATCCCAAAGTTAAATTAGTTTAACACATTTCTAGAAATTACCCTTTAGGCAAGAGTCAGAAATGCTGCTATTATTCTGATGGGAATGTATTAGGACACACACTACAGAAATAATCTTAGGGGTCAAGAGAGTGAAGCAAAACATCCTAAAATGGAATATTCAAAAGAATAGCTTCAAAATATCTTGTACTTATCAAAATTCATTTCATATTTGGTCAGATTTTTAAATTGTCCAATTGATACCGCTGAAAGAAATTATTGACCCATAGAAAACAGAGAATATCACTAAAGTAATCCCATTAAGACAGTCACTCAAAGATGGAATCTTTCCTTTCTAAAGTATAAAAGTACGTGTTTCATCAATTTAAAAGAATGTCAAAATCCACCCATCCTATAACTTGGGGGTGGCAATGAGTTGTTGCTTATTCTTTCTTCTCTCTTTTTTCTCTCTTACTCTCTCTCTCTCTCTCCCTCTCTGTCTCTCTCTCTCTCTCTCTCTCAACACGACCATGGTATAAGAAATGGGCAAAATAACAGGGTTTTTGCATCCCATTCTCCAAGCATGTTGATGGAAAGAACACAGTCAGATATCCTCAAATGCCAACAAAATAATTCCGGGATATTACCTTAAGTATCTCAAACGCTTCTTAATCTGAACATACCATGTATTATCTTTTGAATTTTGGCAGACATATTTGTATTGATGGCACAAATATTTTTTGAATGAAACTTGTCAAATACTGTATTGGAGACTGGAATCATGTGCCTTCACTTATGATGCACTCTTAATAGAAAGAAAATGCTAATTGGCTCTTTGAAATCATGGCATGGGTTACTCCCTGGTGGGTCACAGAACCACCACATATCCCAAAATAAAACATTTTAGCCACAGAATGATTTTGCAACCTGTAAGCCTAAACCAGTATGTTTTAAAAATTAATGAAATTAGCCAGCACTAAAGCATGATTTTATGGGCAGATGATAAAATTAGAAATACTGCCCTCCTTCTGTGCGTCACACTCAAAAAAGCCAACCTTGACAGAATTCCATTTCAGGCTGGAAAGACTGCTAAAAATAAATCTTTAATCCCTGACCATCAGCAGCAAGTTTTTGGTAGAGACTGCAGGCAAGTTGGATGCTGGCTTCAGCATAGCAAAAAAGTTACATAGCGGTTCTTGGGAACACAATCAGCTGTCATAGTCATCTTAATAAAACATTGCCATGTCAATAACAGTAATGATGGCTAAAACAGTAACAGCAGTGAAGGCAACAGTGGCAATGAACGTGTGTTGAACATTTAACCAATCTGTTCTCTTGACCAAGTGGGTGATCCTGTGTCTATTTAAGAATTTGACCTCAGACAAGTAAGTCCTTACATGTACACAGATAGTAAGTGGAGGGACTAGGCTTTGAAGTCTGAACTTAGAACACAGGTTCTTAAAAACTGCCATTTAACATTTTATCCTATAAGAGCAAGGCAAAGGCTAATTTTAAATATCTTCATGATAAAAAATGAAGATATTTGAAGACGATGAAAGCGACATAGAGCTAGATGTGGATTTACTTTTATTTTTA
>CAUYQG010077904.1:0-37499 GCA_963574415.1 Tarsius wallacei | reverse complement strand
ACGCCCGGCTAATTTTTTGATTTTATTGTAGAGATGAGGTCTTGCTTGCCCAGGCGGGTCTCGAACCCGCGGGCTCAGGCAATCCACTCACCTCAGCCTCCCAAAGGCGCGAGATTACAGGCTGAGCCACCGAGCCCGGCTGAAAAATAGAATTCTGTACTCTCACACTTCTGGAGGTCAGAAGTATGAAACCAAGATGTCTGGTTTCATGCTGCCTCTGAAAGCTCTTGGGAAAATTTCTTTGACTCAGCTTCTGGTGGTTCCTGGTGTTCCTTGGCTTGTGGCAGCACCACTCCAGTTTCTGCAACCATCTTTACATGGTGTTCTTTGTGTTTTTCTGTATCTCTTTTCTTCTTATAAGGACAACTAGTCATTGGGTTCAGGACCCACCCTAAATCCAGGATGATTTTATCACAAGATTCCTAACTAATTATATCTGCAAATACCTTATTTCCAAATAAGGTCACATGCTGAGGCTTTGGATGGGCATGAATTTTTTGAGAACATTTTCAACCCATTACGGTTATTAGTGTAATCACTCCCATCATTCTACATGATAAACAAATGCCTTTAACTGTCATTTTAGGTTACCCATAAAGTTATATAAATCAAAACATATAATCTGGTGTTATTTATCATAAGATCATCTGGAGATCTTTGTGAAGTTTGTAGTCAGTACCTCATACTTTTATAAGCAAAATTATACAAATCAAAAAGTGTTATTTGATTAGTTAAAATATATACCAACAGACAGACAAAATAGGCTCCCTGTGGCTGAAATGAGATGGACCCAAACCAGAATCTAACGGCCAACAGAATGAGGGGTTAGTTACGTATACCTGTGTTATTTACTGCCATAGATTTCTTCCCAACAATTAAGCAGAAACCAGCTCCTAAAATAGCATTGCCAAAACAACTGCAGCTGGAAAATTTCCAACTGACCCGGATAGACTGCCTGGTGTTAGCCAACTTAATCCTCCTCCCTCACCTTGCCACAACTCCATTTGGGCAGAAGACCAGTCTTATAAGTATTCATTACTGATAAATTTCTGCTGCAATTATAAAGTCAGTTTGGGCCAGCTTGCAGAGACTACATCAACTGTCTTCGTAACCTATAGTTACCTTCTGACTTAAAGAGCCAGACTCCACCTCATTTTAATGTTAGAACCCATCCCGAAGTGAACAAAGAATGCATGTTACATATATGTTTACCCAGTGAAAGTGCCTGACTTCCCTCATGAATATTCATAAACATTTCCCCTACCTTGCTCAATGTGTATGTAAGGCTGATTCTGAGACCAACTTTTCCCTTCCTTCTGCAGAGCATGCACTTTTGATTCTTTCCTGGAAGCTGAGTTCTCAATTGCAGAATGTATCCCCCTCTGAAAATAAAGTCTTCTCCATTCTTTTCTCTGAATTTGTTATAGAACCAAATTGGGGTCTGCTCACCCAACACAGATAAGACCAGATATCTGAACAGAGTTTTCATTGGGATAAAGGAAGGCATTTATTTGCAGGATGCCAAACAAGGAGGATCAGGCAGCTAATACTTAAGTCCTGACCTCCCTGATAGTTTTCAGGCAAGGGTTTTTTTTTTTTTTTTTTTTCTAGTTAGAGTCTCACTCTGTCACCCAGACTGGAGTGCAGTGGCCACTCCCGGCCACTGCAGCCTCGACTTGCTGGGCTCCAGGGATCCTTCTGCCTCAGCCTTCCAAGTAGCCAGAACCACAGGCGTGTGCTACCACGCCTGGCTAATTTTTTTGATTTATTGTAGAGATGAGGTCTCACCAAGTTGCCCAGGTGGGTCTTGAACCCGCGGGCTCAGGCAATTCACTCACCTTGGCCTCCCAAAGCGCGGGATTACAGGCTGAGCCACCGAGCCCGGCCTCAGGCAAGGGTTTTTAAAGGCAGGGGAAGATTTCAGGAAAGCAGAAGTTACAGGCAAAATCATAAATCAATACACGGAGGTTACACACTGGTTTTGGCCTAAAAGGGTAGGTTATCTTGTTGGAGAGGACTTACAGGTCATAGGTAGATTCAAAGTTGTTCTGATTTGGAATTGGCTAGGGAAGAGAAGCTCTGTTTAAAAATTGGGGATCAGGAGAAAAAAATGTTATGTCTGGCTCATGTGTATCACTCCCTCCAGACCCCTCAGGAAGAAATTTAGAACAAAGAATGGCAGAGTTTAATTTCTAGTTTCCTCTTATCTTGGGGCAGGATATTTAGGGTAGGTTAGACTTAGACAGGTAAGTTTCTTGTAGGCAGTTTGTAGTTTGAAATAAGAAAGCATTCAGACATATTTTCTGTAGGCTGGGCTGGAATGTGGACCTGCCAGTCCACCCTGTTCCCTCAACTCATCAAAAGAAAATCCCATCTCAATATAAGAATAGTGCAGCCCAACCTTTCAGTTCATGGTTTAGCATAATAATCACGAGGAATCCTTTAGGTTCCCTGATGAAGGTAAAAGGCTCAACTCCACCCCTTAGCTTATCAAGGATGTAGAGATGTTTATCAAAACACATTTTAGCTCTTGAACTTGTATATTCACAAGTCTAGCAAAGGCAAAATGTGTTTTCCAGGAAAAGCCCACCTCCTTGCCCATCAGTGGTTATCTGTAACCCACCCTCTTTAGCATATCAATTATTGTGAAAATATATTAAGCTTTTAGTCAAGAGCAAAAGCGTGGTTTTTCTTTCAAGAGATCTGCCCATGCTCTCTCACTGACACAAATCTCTTCTTTCCCTCTTTTTCTCTTGCTAATAAACAGTTTTATAAACCTTGCTGGCCGCACTGGAATTCCTTTCAGTAGTGAGTCAAGAGCCCATGAGCAGTGTGTCATATTCTACCTGGCAACACTCTGAGGTGAACATGCTGGCAGATCTGTTTAATGGGGGTCTAGGTGTCTTAAAAACAGCTCAGAGGCATATGTTAAAATGTTATATTTAGTTTCTGTAGGGTAGTCAAACATCCCATAATTCTAACTTCTTTGGCTATTATTTTATTTATTGCTTTACAAGCTGCTTATTTACCTCTCAGGGCTAGTTGCGTGCTTGAAATTTCCCTTGAAGGAACTCAAGATTTTCCCTCATTTCCATGCTTGAGGGCCCCACAGGTAGCTAAGAGGGGGTCCTTGCAACTGTCAGATTTCAGGATCTTTTGTTAATAGACTTAAACAGCAAACACTAGAGATGTTAAATGATTAGTTGCCTGTATCTTCACTAATTTATACTGCTTCTTTCTGAAAGTGAATTTTGTAAGTTAGAGATTCATTGAGCTTTATTTTTAGACTCATTTGGAGTGTTTGGTATTCCTATTAATTATGTTGCTGCTCATTTGTGTGACCATAATAAAAGGGGTCTTTCAACTAGAGTTTTCACACTTCTAATTTTTACATAATTTATAGTCTTTTTTTATATTTATTTTTTGAGTTGGAGTCTCACTTTGTCACCCAGGTTGGAGTGCAATAGCATGATCCTGGCTCATTGCAGCCTCAACCTCCTGGGCTCAAGCCATCCTTCTTCAGCCTCCCGAGTAGCTGGGGCTACAGGAGTGTGTCACCATGCCTGGCTAAGTTTTACTTTTTTTTTTTATTGTAGAGACAATGTCTCACTCTGTTGTTCAGGCTGGTCTTGAACTCCGGGGCTCAAGAAATCCTCCTGCCTTGGCCTCCCAAAGTGCTAGGATTATAGGACTGAGCCACTGTGTCTGGCCAATGGTCATTTTTAAAAGATTAAGCTTCTAACAATAATTCCCATTGAAGAAAGGAAGGCTAGAAATTTGAGGGGAGCATCTCAGGAGCTTCTCTTGTCTGGGGTTGTGAGGTAATTGTCTTTTCCCTGTCAACCTGGTTTCTTTCTGCCCTCTCCCCCAGGAAGCAGCCTCTGGCCAAAGTTGGTCTCTGAAGATTATGCATATTCCCAGTAATGAGTTACAGGATGCAGGTGATTGAATAGAGCTGAGAACAGTATGGGCAGCACCCTTACTCATTGTAATTGTAAACACTGTATAGCAATTTGAATAACTTGCTTGATTATAAAACTGCTCGCTGTACTCTCTTTCTTCACTGACCGCAGTCATCAGTGCCTCCTGAAAATTCTAATAAACCAATGTCTTTCCCTGCTGGGCTTCTGGGTGACTGTTTTTTTAGAATAAAGAACATTATGTACTAGCCCTCTCAGATTTGGGGTTATTGCATAACAGGGGTGGAGAGAAATGGGGTGGGTTTGAGTCTTGGCTATGCCATTTCCTGTTTTCATCATCTCTAGTTCTGTGTCTTCATGGTGAGTTGGGATGATAATGGAATTCAATTCTAGACTTCTTGAGCAGGTTAAGGGGTAGTTTATGCAAAGCACCCAGAGCGGACCTGGCACATAGACAATGAATTAAAATTGTTGGCTATTGTTTAAGTAGGTCATTTATTTCTCTCCAGGTCTTCCAGATGGAGGAGCCGTTATTACTGAAGGCAGTTTCACCCTATATGATCAAGGAAGTATATTCTCTAGAGCATATGAGAATCTAGCTATAGCTTATGTTACTAATTTACAAAGTCATTAGGAAATATGCCTAACTTATTACTTTCTTAATATTAATTGGAGAAAAATAGCATGCTTATGTGGCAGACTTTAAGGTGTGAAATATATTTTTAAAATAAAAAAATAGTATGTACTCATTGTTAGAAAATTTGAAAACACAGAATAGGATAAAGGTAAAAGTATAATTGTATTTTCTATACTCTTTGGTGGGTATTATATAATATGTATAATTCTAGCAACTAAAATTTAGAGAACCATTAATCGTCTTCACCCTGGACCTAATTTTTGGAGTACTGTAGTTAACTTTGCATGTTAGGGCCAAAAGTTAAATTTTGGTAATCATTCCTAATTCATCGTGATGTAAATGAATTTGAGCTATATTCCAGAGAACTAGGGTGTCCTTTCTCATTATAGGCACCTACCTGAGTGGGAGGAGAAGAGACCTCTAGGACTTTGATGAAGGAAGTGGGTGCAGAGGTCTGAGATATCTCTCACTGCTCCCGGACACCAGTGCCACCTCCTTCAGGATGAGTAATTGGGGACTTTAAAAAGAGGGTGGGTACGGGGCACAGTGGCACTTGCCTGTAATCCCAGCACTTTGGGAGGCTGAGGCAAGAGGATTGCCTGAATCCAGGGGTTCGAAACTAGCCTGGGCAACTTGGGGAGACCTCATCTCTACAATAAATCAAAAAATTGGTCAGGCGTCATGCTTGGAAAGCTGAGGCAGAAGGATTGCCTGAGTTCAGCAGGTGGAGGCTATGGCAGTTGTGAGCATGGGCAATAGAGTGAGACTGACTTAAAAAAAAAAATTAGCTGGATGTGGTGGCATGCACCTGTAGTTCCAGCTACTTGGAAGGTTGAGGTGGAAGGATCACCTGAGCCCAGCAGGTCAAGGCTGTGGTGGCCGTGAGTATGCCACTGCACTCCAGACTGGGTGACAGAGCAAAACTCCTACTCAAAAAGAAAAAAAAAAGAAGTTGGGGCATGGGAGCAAGAGAAGGGGAGGGGAAGGACAAGGGGAGGGTGAGGTAGGAAGGCTAAGGAAGGGAGGAAAGGAGAGAGGGAGAGAGGCTGAGCTACTCAGTTGTCTAAGAGTACTAAATATTCCCCAAGTGCTTCTTCAAAGACCAGGCTTTTGTCCCTAATGCTTTTGATCTTGCTTTTGAAACTCATCAAAGGAGTTTGGGCAGTGAGTTTTTAGGCTTCTTTACTAGATTTTGTATTCCTCTAACTTTTAACATATTTCAAATTGCCTATATTAATATGACGGGATAAAGCAATAAAGTGATAAACAAATCACTTAGTATTTTTTTCAAAGTCTTTAAAATAGTTAAGACAATTTGCTTGTTGCTGTTATCAGTGCTGACAAGCCAGCGGCTCCCTGGAATGTCAGTGAAAACTTACACAGTCCATGGCTGGTCAGTGTCTGTTCTTTAGGAGAAACAGGTGGCAAACAGAACTAAAAACAGGCCACTTACAAAGGAATTTATATTGATAACAGCTTATTGAATATTTTTTTTTTTAGCTTGCCAAAAAACGTTAAAACAAGGAAACTGCTTTTTATTTAAAGGCCTTTAAATATTTCTGACTCTTGCAATTTGTTTGTCAAAAATCCTGTAAACCCAGTCTTCTCCTGGGCTGAGGTGGTGTTTTCTGGGCTTTTCCAGCTGCTAAAAGCTCCTCCCTCACTTCTTTTTGCCTTCTGCTTCTGGGTTACTCTGGCCCCCCTCTCTTTGCCCCAAGGCATCCCTGCACAGGTCTCTGATTGGTGCGCAGCGCAGCCTGGCCTTTTAGGGACTGTTGTCGGGCATTTAAAGTGATAGGGAAAGGGTCCAGTGGCTGCTTTTATCAACCAATCAAATATTTTCCTGACAGATCCCAAAATATTCCTGGACCAATGGAGGGGGAAGCTTAAGATGCCTCTGCTGCTCCTCTGAGAGACAGAGCCTCTTAAGTTGGAGCTGGAGGGCAGGAACTCAGTGGATCCTGGGGAGGCTGCCAGCCCCAACCTGGCACTTGCTCGCGCGTGTCACTGTCAGGATTTGTCTAGCGACGCATTCCCTAACAGGGGTGTGTTGGGGGGAGTCCTCTTTCCAACTGTCGAAATGGTTATCAAAGTGTTTGTTGCTACATCTTCTGGGTCCATAGCGGTAGGTGACTGGTGGACTCTGTCGGGCTTTCTTCCTATACGGTTTTCTTGAATAACCCAGGGTTGGAAGTAGAAGGAGCCTAAAAGCATTTAAAGCGTCAGCCTTACATTTCTTTTTGGTGTGTTAAGTCAACTGTGGCTCTGCAGTAAGCGTGTGTGCCCTTTGCTTTCTGCGTTTGTTTTCATGGTGTTGAAAAAGCATGTAAAATGGGAAATCTGGATAGCTGGGTGTGAAGGAGGATTCGAGGAAGGAGGTGTGCTTGATGCTAGAGTTTTTAACATGTAATTGGTATCGTGCAGCATTGCATACTTTTTAGAATCACCAGCTTGGTTTTTTTGTTGTATGTTTTGCCATTCATTCTGCAAGTCTTAGACTAATTTTAAGTTGCAAAGGGATGACACTTTGTGTGACACTGTTTGGAGTGGATAATGAACCAGACTGCTAAAATGACTCCTGGGTGTAATCACTTATATATGCAATGTAATGGTGTAACTATGCTGAAAGTGTAAAGTTAGCATGTGTAATACTATTATTGGAGGAAAATGATGTCACAGTGACCAGAGCAAATGTCTCGAAGGCCAGAATTATAAATGTTCCAGGCATTCAAACAACCCAAAAATATGAGCAAAGCCAACCTCCATAACATTGCATTATCTGATTTTCTTGAGCCGGTCCACCCAATTCCAGTCTTCATTCTGTGTAGGACAGACCTGCCTTAAGAAACAGGGGTAATGGAATGATTCACTTCTCCTTGGACTTGGGTCCTGCTTTGATTTTAGGCTTGATCCGGTAGTGTCTGTCTACCTGTGACTGATATTTCAACCAGCATTTTAGCAGAAGTTAGGAAGGCTGTGGAAAGAAAACAGTTTTATTAATCTCAAGAGCTGGAAACCAGTGAGGGGGCTGTTTCCTTTTATATCTTGTTCCTGGAGGCTCTCAGGTTGCGGCTCAGATTTCAGCAGTCACTCCTCCAGAGCTGATACCCTGCACAAGCCGCTGGCTGGGGGTAACAGCCTCAAAGGCAGCCCCTGAATGTCTCCATGCTCAGCCCTGAAAGCTCACACGGTTTCCAGAGAGGGTGAGAGGAAAGCAAGAGAAAATAGCTTGGTCATCCCTTCAGCACCTGATGGATCAGCGATTGTTTTAGTAATCTCTAGAACTAGTGAACAAAACAAGACGAGTACAAATTCCAAATGTAAAATTTTGCAAAATCTTTTGTAGCTCTTGGTGACCACAGAAAATTTTAGTTGATGTATAAGGAGTACACGTTTTGATTATTTACATAAAAATAACTTTTTGAGGAAAATGGCTTTGGTGGACTTTAAATATGTTGTTGGCGCCCACTGCTGAAAACTTGTGCCACTTACCTGTGTATATTCTAGACCTGGTCCATGTGGTCCTATCTATTCTTCAGGTAACAATGAATATGTTCATGGGTTTCTTAGGTTTATTTGCCATTCTACATTATTGACGTTTGGGAGCATAATTTAGTTAGCCTAGGAGTGGCCATTCATTCCAGGATCTTGGAAACACCAAGTTAATTCTGGTTCCCTAAGCAAATGTTTCAGTACTGCTTGCAACTGTGTGACCTTGAGAAAGATATTTCCCCTTGTTGAGCCTCAATTTTCTTGTCTGTAAAGTGAAGATAAGAATAGTACCCACCTCATAGCGTTGTCATGAGGACTTATGAAATAACATGCCCAGGTGCCCAGCATGGTGTCGGGTGTTTAATTATTAGCACTCAAGAAATATTATAGTTAACAGTTAATGTTATGCTTACTGGTTACTATCCATTAATATTCTTTGCTACTATAATTGTTATAATTATTAGTTACTGATAATTAATATTAATTAGTATCACAATTGTTGTAATTATTAGTTACTATAATTATCAGTAGATCTGGGTCTATTATTATCACTGTGTATCAGAAGTATTGGCCAAAACCACATACATGGAAAAATTTGTTTTATCCTCACTAGTGAGAACTGGCTATCTTCAGGGTGTCAGTGCTAATGACTTTTCATGGGTGGGGACAGTTCACCCAAAAGCTTCTTGGTAGGAACAGCTTCTTGTGCTAATGCTGTGTGTGTGGTGGTCAGTCTGCAAATCCTTTCCTACTTATTTCTTTATATATTGTAAAAATGAATTCTTTCCTGACACCTAGTCAGCAAAGGCATTTGACTTCTGTTGGATGAATGAACTAGATGAAAAAGGAAAAACAAATTGTAATCTCTTTATGAGAAATTAAATACTGGCAACTGTGTATTCGATCTCTGTTTTACTCTAAAGAGTTGTGACACATTTGACCACATTCTGGAGGGGTTTGGGTTAAGAGACTCTGGGGAGCAGGAGAAGGCATGTGACTTCTTGTACTACCCTCTTCTCTTCCATTGCCACAGTGGGGCTGGGGGACAAAGGGAGTGAGGACAATCCCTGCTGTCTGCAAGATGCATATCCCCTGGAACTATGGTCTTTAAGGACATACCCTCATGGTGGTCTCTGAGTTTCTCAGTTTTCTCCATCTTGATGGACAGTGTAAATATGGTGAGGAAAGCATGACTCTTGAATTAGATTGATGTGAGTGTAAATTTTGGAACATTCATTAATTCATTGGCGGCTTAGCATTGTTATTTTAAAATAGTGTTTAGAATACCTACCTGGACAGCTAGCATGATGATGCAATGGGATAATGGTGCGCTGTGGTCTGACAGTGTAGGTTCTCAACTTATGGTATAAAATGCTTCTCCATGCATCATCTTCTTCAGTTCCCACCAAAACCCTGTGAGGAAGGAATTGTTATTATTTTTTGAGTTGGATTCTCATGCTGTTGCTCAGGCTGGAGTGCAGTGGCATGATCACGGTGATTACAGCTTATGGCAGCCTCCTGGACTCAGGTGATTCTTCCACCTCAGCATCCCATGTAGCTGGGATGACAGGGGCATGCCACCACACCCAGCTAATTTTTAATTAATTAATTAATTATTTATTTATTTAGAGATGGAGTTTTGCTATGTTGCCCAGGCTGGTCTTGAATCCACCCGCTTTGGCCTCCCAAAGTGTTGGGCTTATAGGCATGAGCCACTGCACCTGGCCGAGGAAGGTGTTGTTACATCCATTTCACAGATGAGAAAATAGACAATCAGAGCCCTTGCTCAGATAGCAACCTTCTATGCTAGGACGGAAACACAGGTCATCTCTGGCTCAAATCTGGTACTATAGTACAGCGGCCTCCATTGGAGGTCATAAGACAACGAATAGGACTTGCCAAGTGAGTGTCACAAGAGGCGCTGCTGTCAGATCACTCCAACATGTTACAGTAGCTATCAGAGGCTGGTGACTTCAGGAAAGTGAATAACACTTTCTAATAAGTGAGTGTAGTAGGATAGGAAAACAGAGTTCTCTGAATCTCTGCTGAGGCTCTAGGGCTCCAAATAATGACACAGACCACAAGTACCCCTAGATCCTGCAGAGCCACTACCCAGGTGCAGCCTTGGGGGTCTGCCATGGGCTGTGACAACCTAGAGGATGGAGAAGGGGAAAGGGGAAGAAGTGGAGAGAGGGAGTGTATCTGTGATGAGAACTGTTGGGGTGCTGTGCACATCGCTGCCCCAGGCCATAAAGGAGACGAGTCTTCTGGAAGCCGATGCTGTGTCCCTGGAGATCAACCCAGCAGGCCTTATGGAGAAGAGCTGCATTTTTCAGGCCCAGAGGGGCTTACTGATCAGGGACCCACTAAGGGGGAGGACTTTGAGGGAGAGAGGCTCCATGCTGGAGTCAGGGCATTGGGATATGGCAAGGATGGCGGGCTGGCCAGGTGAGCACACACACCTACTTCCCTCTTCCATTTTCTAAGACCCCTCTGTTCACCTGAACACCCTTCTCTGTAGGCTCCCAGCCTAGGCAGAACTCAAGTGACCCAGATAACTTGATGAGGACTGGTGTCGGGAGCACAGGAGGCAAATAGCTTTTGTGTTTCTTCTTCTTTTTCTCCTTTTTTTGAGTGATGGCTGAGAAATATGAGGGGGACCCAAAGAAATGTGGAATTGTTGTTTGGAGGGTAAGTGTTCTAGGTAAGTGTTCTAATAACCCATAGGCATCAGTGTACCAGCTAGCATTGTTGTAGGAGGCTGCATTCAGCTTCAGTGAATTTTTTTTTCAGAGATTCTTTCAACATATTTGCCCATTTCATGATGGGTGATTTATAAGTGCACCTGCCCACACTGTACTAAGTAATCAGCAGTTAAAACATCATGACCTCCATGCCCCACCCTCCCTATTCACTGGATCTTCCCCCGAGTGACTTCTTTTTTGTTTCCCTGGATTAAAAAAGTACTCAAAAGGAAATGTTTTGCCAATGTGGAAGAGGTGAAACAAAACGACAGAAGCACTAAAAGGCATCAACATCGACAAGTTCAAAAACTGTTCTGAGCAATGGAAAAAGCATCCTTTTTTTTTTTTGTAGGAGTCTTACTCTGTGGCTCAGGCTGGAGTGCAGTGCACACTCATGGCCACTGCAGCCTCGACCTGCTGGGCTCAGATGATTCTTCTACCTCAGCTTTCCAAGTAGCTGGAACCATAGGTATGCACCACTACGGCTGCTAATTTTTTGATTTATTTTAGAGACGAGATCTTGCCACGTTGCCCAGTCTGGTCTTGAACCCATAGACTCAGGCAATCCTCTCACCTCCACCTCCTAAAGTGCTGGGATTACAGGTGTGAGCCACTGTGCCAGACGAAAAAGCATTTTGATAGGTGTATTGCATCAAAGAGAGAGTGCTTTCAAGGTGACTAAAATTTAAACATGTAAGAACAGATACACAAATTTTTATAAACATATTCCAGGGTTTTTTGGATCCCCCGTCATAGCACTGAACACAATGCTCTGCATCCAAACTTAACCTACTGCATGCAGCTGCTTGTCTTTTCAGATCTAACAAGTCAGCAAGATCTTCCCTCCCATTCTCCATCTCTCTCTTTGCCTTTCTCACAGAAGAAGCGTTAAGTCAGGACTTTTGGAAGTGCTTTTCATCTATTTGGAAATTGCAGACTAAAATCGAATTCTTTTCCCATCCCACCTCAAGTCCTGGGGCATGGTTGATAGTAATGGAAATAATGTTGATGAGGTAGCATGGACCTGGGCCAGCTGTATCCCAGACTGATTCGGGCTCCCGAGAGGGTATCTGAGAAGGGTTTTGGAAGAAGGGCAGACAGGGGTTTGGATAGAATTAAGGAAGTTGCCTCCTGAATACTTAATTAAAAATAAAACTGCTCCGAATGAAGACATCTCTACTCTTTGAAATAGCAAAGTTATCTGAAAAGATCCAAAGGAGTAAGAACTTTATTTTGTTTATTTATTTATTATTTGAGATAGGGTCTCATTCCATTGCTCAGGCTGGAGTGCAGTGGTATGGATCATGGCTCACGGCAGCCTCGACCTCCTGGGCTCAGGTGATCCTTCTGCCTCAGGCTCCTCAGTAGGTGGGACTATAGGCACGTGCTACCACGCCAGGACTTCTTTTTTTTTTTTGTACAGACAAGATCTTGCTATGCTGCACAGGCTGGTCTTACACTCCTGGGCTCAATCAGTCCTTCCACCTTGGCCTCCCTAAGTGCTGGGATTATAGGCATGAGCCACTGTGCCCAGCTGGGAGTAAGAACTTTATAAAATGGTACAAATAAACTGGGCTCAGTGGCTCAGCCTGTAATCCTGCGCTTTGGGAGGCTGAGGTGAGTGGGTTGCCTGAGTCCACGGGTTCGAGACCCGCCTGGGCAACTTGGCGAGACCTCATCTCTACAATAAATCAAAAAATTAGCCGGGCGTGGTAGTGCACGCCTATAGTTCCAGCTACCTGGAAGGCTGAGGCGGAAGGATCGCCGGAGCCTAGCAGGTCGAGGATGCGGTGGCCGGGAGCGGCCACTGCACTCCAGTCTGGGCAATGGAGTGAGACTCCAACTAAAAAAAAAAAAAAAAAATGGTACAAATAATTATGGAGAGGTTGGAAAAGATGTCTAGAAAATGTGATTAATTAAAATAATGATTTAGTACAAAAACTTGTCATCAGGTGTGATGGAATTCTGTAATATAAAACAATTCAGTTATGAAGTGGTGGGGTTTGGAGTAGTTTCCACATGGAGGAGCAGAAGGTCGGGCTACCGCAGCATAGTTGAGGAAGGCAGGCACTTGGGTGGGGAAACATGCCACTCTGCCTCAGGGATCTCACAGGTGTGACACTTGGGAATCGCAGAAACCTTATGCCAGATGTTTAAGGGAAACTCCATCATTCCACTCCTTTCTGTATAATTTTTTTTCCTTGCTTGCCCCAAACTGAAATGCAGCTGTTGGCCTGAGGCTTGCTGACTGCAAGTGTTGTATTGTAGCTAGCAGAGCCTTTAATGTATTGATCTCGTACTTTTGATCCTGTTAACTTTATTATGTTGATGGTACAGGTGTTAATTCTTTTTAAATTTTTTTTTAAGTGCTGAGTTCTTGCTATGTTGCCCAGGCTGGTCTCAAACTCCTGGGCTTAAGCGACTCTCCCTCCTCAGCCTCCCAAAATGTTGGGATTATAGACTTGAGCAAATGAACTCAGCCCAGGTGTTAATTAAAAAATTAAATGTGTGACTACATTTATATATATGTGTATGTAATTTATAATTATTTATACTATTTTGTATATAATCTCTATATATTTGTTAATTACAAATGTAAAATTATCTAATATTAATTTATGTTATATGTACTATATATAATCAAATCATCACCAAGACCAAATTGTATATGTCTGATATTTGTATATAATTTACATATAATTTGGTTTTGGTGGTGATTTGATTTTTTATATATGATTATATAAAACATAAGCATCCAGTTGTGCCTTACTTTTATTTTTATTAAGAAGCACCCTGGCCAGGAGCAATTACTCACACCTATAATCCCAGCCCTTTGGGAGGCTGAGGTGAAAGGACTGCCTGAGCTCACAGGTTTGATACCATCCTGGGCAACTTGGCGAGAACTCATCTCTACAATAGGGAAAAAAAAAATTAGCCTGGCATGGTAGTGTGTGCTTGTAGTTCCAGCTACTTGGAAGGCTGAGGCAGAAGAATCACTTGAACACAGCAGGTCGAGGCTGCGGTAGCCGTGAGTGTGCCAGCACTCCAGCCTGGGTGATAAAAAGACTCCAACTCAAAAAAAAGAAAAACAAACAAACAAAAAAATCCCGAAAAAAACACACACAAAAAACACCCACTACATGAGTCATTTATTTTGGTGAGAATGAATAAAATAATTTTTTTTTGCTATATGAATCTCTAAGACAGGATTTGGGTTTAATTAAAGATGGTTTGAATCTAGGCATTAGTTTTGGGACAGACATGTACCTTGTGCAGTGTATGTTTGGAACCTTCAAAGTCTAGTCTTTCTAATAATCAAATTATGTGAAAATGACAGAGGGACCTTGTACTTTATAAAACATTTTTAATGATTTGGCTTGTTTTCATTATGAAACAATATTTTATTTTTGGTTGACTTAAAAACATTCAAGTATTTTTATGTCAAACAAAATACTTTACATTTTAATTTTACTCTTAAAAAGGACCATACTTTGGCTTCTTTATTGTATTCTATGTATATATTGTAAAAATTTGTCCTGTATTTTTTTCATCCAAGTAAGCAGTTTAAGAATCTATTCGTAGGTCAGGTGCGGTGACTCACGCCTATTAATCCCAGCACTTTGGGAGGCCAAGGTGAGAGGATTTCCTGAGCCCACAGGTTCAAGACCAGCCTGGGCAACTTGGCGAGACCTCATCTCTACAATAAATCAAAAATTAACCAGGCATAGTGGTGTGTGCCTGTAGTTCCAGCTACTTGGAAGGCTGAGGCAGAAGGATCACCTGAGTCCAGCAGGTTGAAGCTGTGGTGGCCGTGGGCGACAAAGTGAGACTCCAACTCAAAAAAAAAACAAACAAAAAACTATTCGTATGAAGGAGTTGGCAACACTGTCTTGTGCAGAATAGAGTCCATAAATAGCTGTTGACCGATTACACTTGCTGGAAGTTTCTCCCTGGGGTTCCTAAAATGGGGTCCACAGAGTCTGATGTTACTTGTTTCCCAGTGTTTAGAAAGCGGATCCCCACCTATCACCACACCAAAAAATCAACTCAAAACGGATCAAAGACCTAAATGTAAAACCTCAGACTCTAAGAATCCTAGAAGAAAATGTAGGAAACTCTCTTACGGAAATTGAAATAGGCAACCAATTCCTGACCAACTCTCCAAAAGCGAATTCCATAAAAGATAAGATAGACATGTGGGACCTCATCTAACTGAAAAGCTTCTGCAAAGCAAAATAAACCATCAAGATAGTGGGGAGACAGCCCATGGAATGGGAAACAATATTTGCCAACTATAAATCTGGCAAAGTCCTGACATTCAGGATCTACAAGGAACTCAAATGTGCCAAAAGGAAAAACAAACAACCCTATTAAAAAATGGGCAAAAGATATGAATAGACATTCGAGCAGCCAACAGATACATGAAAAAATGCTCAGCCTCATTAATCACCAAAGAAATGCAAATTAAAACCACACTGAGGCCAGGTGCAGTGACTCAAGCCTGTAATCCCAGCACTTTGGGAGGCTGAGGTGAGAGGATTGCCTGAGCCCACGGGTTTGAGAACAGCCTGGGCAGCTTGACAAGACCTCATCTCTACAATAAATCAAAAAATTGCCAGGGGAGGTAGCGCTTGCCTGTAGTTTGGCGTCTTGGAAGGCTGAGGAGGAAGGATCGCCTGAGCCCAGCAGGTAGACGCTGGAGTGGCGGTGAGTATGCCACTGCACTCCAGCCTGAGCTACAGAGTAAGACTCCAACTCAAAAAAAACCCAACAAAACAACAAAACACTGAGATACCACCTAACGTCAGTCAGGAGTCAATAACTGAAAAAACAACAGATGCTGGAGAGGATGTGAGGAAAAGGGAACACTTCTAAACTGTTGGTGGGAATGTAAACTCATACAACCTCTGTGGAAACAGTGTGGTGATTTCTAAAAAATCTGAAAATCCACCTTCTATATGACCCAGGAACCCCCCTTCTGTGAATGTACCCAGAGTAACTCAAGTCACTCTATAATAAAGGTATCTGCACATACATGGTTATTGCAGCATTATTCGCAATGGCAAAAACATGGAACCAACTGTGCTGCCCATTGAAAATGGATTGGATAAAGAAAACGTGGTACATTTACAGGATGGAATATTATGCAGCCATAAAGAAAAACAAAATTATGAACTCTGCAGCAACCTGGATGGAATTAGAGTCTCTAATACTCAGTGATTTATCAAAGAAACAAAGATCCGAGTACCACATGTATTCATTCAAAAGTGAACATTTACCATAATACTGTAAGAAAGGGTTTGGCAGTAGTGGGACACTGCCAGTGGGGGGTGGGGCACATAACATCAGTAAGGGTACCCACACCTTACCTGTGTGATGACCACGTGTGTACCTAACCCTGAATTGTACCCCACATTTATAGAAATAAAATAAGCTGGGCGTGCTGGCTCAAGTCTGTAATCCTAGCAGTTTGGAAGGCCAAGGCTAGAGGATTGTCTGAACTCGGGGGTTCAAGACTAGCCTGTGCAACTTGGTGAGACCTCGTCTTTACAGTAAATTAAAAAATAAGCTGGGCATAGTAGCGCATACCTGTAGTTCCAGCTACTTGGAAGGCTGAGACTGAAGGATCACCTGAGCCCAGCAGGTTGAGACTGCAGTGGCTGTGAGTGTGCCACTGCACTCCAGTCTGGGCAACAAAGTATGACTCTGACTCAAAAAATAATAATAATAAAAAAAAGAAAAGAAAAGATGGCATCACATATTTTCGGGAGTGAGTTTGTTGACTGAAGAGAGAAAAACGTTGTAATTATTTATGGGGAAGAAGTTCTAAACTTCAAGAATGGCCATGTAGATAAGAAAGAACAATTGGTAGTTACAGTCATTACATAAAACACAGGCAGAGAAAGGGCACTCAACCATTTTCTCTTCGGTGCGGCTGGCGCTGCACTGTTAGAAAGGAGTCAAGTGTGAATAGGAAAGGAGAAATCTGTGGGAGCAAAGGATCATTTTATTTTTAAATTTTTTAGAGATGAGGTCTCACTTTTTTGCCTAGCCTGGTCTCAGACTCCTGGGCTTAAGCATTTCTTCTACCTTGACCTCCCAAAGTGCTGAAATTACAGGTGTGAGCCATCATGCCCAGCCCCCCAAAGGGTTATTTGAACCATGTCACTGTTTCATCCACTAGCTTTTTCTAGCCTTTCCTTCTGCCCTTCCCTTCTGACAGTGTCCATGTGGGTGTTTCAATTTCCTGTAATATTTCTAAAGCTACTTTTAGTTCAGTGTGACTCATACTCTTATTTTCATAACTTTGAATGAAATGCATTTTAGCATAGATATGCCTGGTATTTGAATTTCATAGTAAATTATCTTTTTTTCTTTTTTCTCTTTTCTCAATCAGATCTCCTCTATTACTGATTCTTGTTTACTTTTTGACCATTAAAGATTTGCAAAAAATTAAAAGTATTTTGAAGACCACAAATAAAAGATATGAGAGCATCTCTATTCCAATTAGATTGTGTTAGAGGACAAAATTATGACAAATCTAGTTTTGTAGATCTTAACTGACTTTTATTTGTGATTCTAGAATCTGGCAGCAGTCCAGATTAAAAAAAAAACCAAAAACGGATTCAGAATGTTCCGCCCACCACATGTGCAGGTTATATTTATAGTCAGAGGAAAGGAAGTGACATACAGAAAAAGGAGGTGAGATACAAAGACAGCTGGATTGGTTATAACTTGATGTTTGCCTGAGTGAGACTCAGCTACTGTTATAAAGACAAATTTCCAAGTTAGATTTTTAGTTTGTTTATGTATTAAGTTAGGTTGTAGTTCATACGTAGGACTCCTATGGAGACTTCTAAAGCCCAACTTTAGTTTAACAAATGATTTAAACATTAATGATATTAAAATTAAAATTTCTTTCTTTTTTTTTTTTGAGTTAAGGGTCTCACTCTGTTGTCCAGGCTGGAGTGCAGTGACACAATTACTGCTCACTGCGGTCTCCAAATCCTGGCCTCAAGCAATCCTCCCTCCTCAGCCTCCCAAGTAGCTAGGACTACAGGCATGCTTTGCCATGCCGGGCTAATTTTTTTATTTTTTATTTTGTAGAGATGAAGTCTTGCTCTGTTGCCTAGGCTGGTCTAGAAATCCTGGGCTCAAGTGATTCTCTGCCTTGGCCACCAAAATTACAGGCGTGAACTACCATGCCTGGTGATATTAAAATTTTTAGATTTTAAGTAGTCACTCTATTAATCCTTTTTTTTTTTCCGAGTCTGGGTCTCACTCTGTCATTCAGGTTGGAGTGCAGTGGCACAATCATGGCTCACTGCAACCTTGACCTCCTGGATTCAAGCGAAACTTCTACCTCAGCCTCCCAAGTAGTTGGGACTACAGGCCCACACCTGGCTAAGTTTTTGATTTTTTTGTACAGATGAGGTCTCCCATGTGTTGCCCAGGCTAGTCTTGAACTCCTGGGCTCAAGTGATCCTTCTTGGCTGCCCAAAGTGCTGGGATACTGTGCTCAGCCTCACTGATCCCTTAAAATGAAAAGGTGTGATGTTCTTGTTTTTGTTGTTAGAATACTTTTAACAATTATTTTTATTGTATCATATAGCAGAGAAAGGATTTAACTTATGTAAATGTAAGCAGAAATTTTTTTCAAAAATAGCCTAACGATTATCTTTCTCTACTCTTGACCAGATTAGGAAGAAACAGCAAGAAGTGGTGGGCTTTTTAGAAGCTAATAAAATTGACTTTAAGGAATTAGATATCGCTGGAGATGAAGACAATAGGAAATGGATGAGAGAGAATGTTCCTGGAGAGAAAAAACCTCAAAATGGGATTCCTTTGCCTCCCCAGATCTTCAACGAAGAGCAGTATTGTGGGGTGAGTGTTTGGTTTCACTGGGAACCCTTCTATGTGTATGTTTATCTGAAACTGTGTAAAGAAGATTAATTTTGAGATAGTATTTGAAATTGTTTACGACAGGTCATGATCTATTCCTACCAATTAATACCTAGATGGTAGACCCATCATGAATAATCAATATTTAAGATTTAGAAAATGATGGGAACAATAACATGATAATTCAGAAGTTTTGGGGATTATTTTGGGTTCCTTATTTTATTTTTGGAGAATCGAGGTCATGTGTTCAAACAAAATACATATTTCATGAGAAAGGAATTCTATTCAACCTTGCAGTGTGCACACACATGCCCCACAAAGACACATGGTAAGTTTTCACTTTTATAAAGATTGATTTGAGCTAGGTGTGGTGGCTCACACCTGTAATTCTAGCATTTTGGGAGGCAAAGGTAGGAGGATTGCTTGAAGTCAGGAGTTTGAGACCAACCTGGCAACATAGCAAGATCTTCACACACAAAAAAGAAAAAACATTAGCCAGGTGGTGTGCATCTGTGGTCCTAGTTCTTGGGAGGCTTAGGTAGGAGGATCACTTGAGGCTAGGAGTTTGAGGCTGCAGTGAGCTATGATCATGCCACTGCACTCCAGCCTGGGTAACAGAGGAAGACTGTCTCTAAAATTAAAAAAAAAAAAAAGATTGATTTGCAGAAGTCAAGTCTTACCATAGATGCAAGATAAATTTGTGTAAATGTATCTAATTAATTTAAAAACTATTCTGGATCTTTTGATTATAACAGCAATTTTATTTTATATATTAATAGTTCATTTCACATAAAATCACTTTTTCAGAGTTTTCAGATTGTATTTAATAAATCAAGTTGTTGAAAAGAATCACTTTTTTTTTTTTTTTTTTTTTTTTGAGTTGGAGTCTCACGCTGTCGCCCAGACTGCAGTGCGGTAGCTGCTCCCGGCCACCGCAGCCTCGACCTGCTGGGCTCCGGCGATCCTTCCGCCTCAGCCTTCCAGTAGCTGGAACTACAGGCGCGCGCTACCACGCCCGGCTAAGTTTTGATTTATTGTAGAGATGAGGTCTCCCCAAGTTGCCCAGGCGGATCTTGAACCCGCGGGCTCAGGCAATTCACTCACCTCAGCCTCCCAAAGGCGCGGGATTACAGGCTGAGCCACCGAGCCCGGCGAAAAAAATCATTTTTTAAAAAAGGTCTTTAGAACATGAGAACTGGAAATTGACTTATGGATCATCTAAGCCATCTAGGTTATTTCTCAGATTTGGAAATGGGGGCTCTGGGAAGTACAGGGAGTTGCTCAGTGCTGTGGTGCTTCTGGCTGCTGGAACCAAGTGGAGGAATCTCAACTAAGCTCTTTCCTTCTTGCTACTCAGAACTGCTAGTTCTTTGGGTTAGGTTTTCTTTATTGTTATGTTTTTTTACTCTGAAGCAGCCGTCATCAAACTATAACCTGAAGGACAAATCTTGCCACTTTTTTTTTTCTAATTTTATTTTATCTTAGAGTCACCACTGTTTTAATAAATAAAGTTTTATTGGAACACATCCATACCAATTCATGTACCTTACTGCCTGTGGTTGATTTCGCACCATGGCTGATTGGAGTAGTTGCAGCAGATTGTAGGCCCCACAAAGCCAAAAATATTTATGATCTGCTCTTTTGCAGAAAAGTTGCAGTTTGAAGCATGAATTATTTAGTTGTTGGGGGCTTGTATTAGTTTCTTAGGGCTGTTGTAACAAAGTACTACACACTCGGTGGCTTAAAACAACAGAGATGTATTCTCTCACATCTTTGGAGGCTGGAAGCTTGAAATCTAGATGTTGGTGCAAGGCTGGTTGGTCCCTTTTGGAGGCCCTGAGGAAGGATCTGTTCCATGCCTTTCTCCTAGCTTCTAAAGTTTGCCGGCCATCTTTGGCACTCCTTGGCTTGAAGAAGACGCATCGCCCCAATCTCTGGCCCCAGCTTCACTTGGTGTTCTCTCCCTGTGTGTCTCTCTGTCTGCACTTGGCCTTCCTACAAGGACAACACTCATTGAAAAATGGTTCACCCTAATCCAGTATGGCCCCATCTTAACGATTACATCTGCAAATATCCTATTTTCAAATAAGGTCACTTTCTTATTTATTTAATTTTAGAGTCCTGGAGTACAAGTGGGGATTTGCTGCATAAGTGGGTTGCATGCAGGTGAAGTTTGGACTTCTAGCTGGCCCTTTCTCCCCCTGATAGTGGACCAGGTACCCAGTGAGTTGCTGTGTGCCTTCCCTCCTTTCTCCCCTAGTAGTGACCAGTGTCTGCTGATCCCACCCAGTAAGGTCACTTTCTGAGGGTCTGGGTGGACACGGATTTGTGGGGGGCCACGAGGGATGTAAAAAATTTTCATGGCTGTGTTAGCATTCTTCGGAAGCTTAGCTAAAAGTCCTGTGAATCAGTGGGAGTATTTTCAAACAATCTTAATGTGGTAACACATATTTAGAGGAACATATGGTCCAATTCAACTCTTCTGTGGATTTAACCTCAGACTTCCCAGAGTGTAGACAGGATTTCCTCTGTGAGGAAAAGCCCTTCCTCCTACCGCTCCAGCTTCTGCCTTCCCTGCACCCTCCCCTCCTTCCTCTACCTGACCTGTTTCTAAGAATTGCTGCTCTTGTTCAATGAGAAAAGGGATAATGGGTTTTTTTGGGGGGTGGGGGGGATGGCAGAGGGGAGTGGTGGTGTCACATTTTGCTTTTTTTTATACATTGTTTCTTTTAATAGTTGAATAATTAATACATGCACTCTCTGAAAAAAGTGATTCAAAATGTTCTCAGTGAAAATTATTCCTCACCCATTTCTGCCCCCTGTCCATTTAGCTACCTTCCTCTGAGCCAGGCTGGGACACCACACAGGGCCCCATGTGCAGGAGGGGTCTGTCCTTTGTTCAAAATTCTTCTGCTGCTGCCTTGACATTGTTAACAATTTTTGAACAAAGGTCCCCATCTTTTCATTTTGCAATGGCTCTTGCAAATCTGTAGCTAGTCCTACTCTCAGTCAATGCTGGCAATTTCTTGTTTGGCTTTCTATGTAGATTTACAACTAAATATCACTTAAAAATTGGGAAAGTGCTACATATACACTTTGTTTTTTTCACTTAATAACCACATCTCAGAGATCATAGCATAGCACTTAACTTTTATTTTAATGGCTGCAAATGTTCCATTGTATGTAACATAATTTTTTGGCTTAGTCCTCTAATGAAGACATTCAAGTTTGTTGTCAGACTCTGACCATTATAAGCAATGAGGCAAGAATTGTCTTTATACATACATATCTTTGTATCCAGTATGAGTGTATGTATTTGTAGGATAAATATCTAGAATATATGTGGAGTTAAAGTACATATGCATCTCATTATTTTTTCAATTTTTAAATTGTAGAAACAAGGTCTCACTATGGTGCCCAGGCTAGTCTTGAACTCCTGGCCTCATGCAATCCTCCTGCCTTGGTCTCCCAAAATGCTGGGATTACAGGTGTGAGCCACCATGCCTGGATGCATCTCACATTTTGATGGATATCAGCAATGGCCCTCTGTTGCAGTTGTACCAACTTACATTTCTATCATTCAAGTTTGAGAGTGGCTAGTTCCCTGTGACTTGGACAACACTGTGCCTAGCATATTTTTGTATCTTTGCCCATGTATTAGATGAAACATGAATTCTCATTTCTTTGACTTAGATTTCTTTCTTTGAGTGAAGATGAACATTTTTTTCAAACTATGCTTATAGGTTTTCTGTCTTATTTCTATGACTTGCTAGCACTTATTATTTGCCATTTTTCTATTGAGTTAATGGTGTTGTTTACTGGTTTGTAAGTCTTTACATATGAAGGAAAGTAGCCCTTTGACTACATAGATGTTGCACATATTTCCCCATATTTCTTATGTGTCTGTTGACTTTTAAAAGGGATTTTTTAAACAATTCAGAACTTTACAACTTTTTGTATAGACATATTTATTAATTGTTTCTCTTTATGGTTCCTGCATTCCGAATCTTGTTTAGAAAAGTTTTTTGCACTTTAAGATTGTCAAAGGGATAATCTCATGTTTTCTTCCAGTACTTTTCCAGGGCAAGTAGAATTTTTATTTTATTCTATTTTTTATCAAAAAAATTTTTTAGAGACAAGATCTCACTCTATCTCCTAGGCTGAAGTACAGGGGCATGATCATAACTCACTATAGCCTTTTTCTCCTGGGCTCAAGTAATTCTCCTGCCTCAGTCCTAGTGACTGGGACTATTGGCACATGCCACCATGCCCAGCTATGTTTTGTATTTTTTTGCAGAGATAAGAAAGGTCTCACTATGTTGCCCAAGCTGGTCTTGGACTCCTGGGCTCAAGTGATCCTTCTGCTTTTGCCTCCCAAAGTGCTCTGGGATTACAGGTGTGAGTCACCATGCCTGCCCAAAAATATAATTTTAAATATCTTATATTTGCTTATTTTAATCATCCTTTTAAATTTAGTCAAGTTTCTGTAGAAACAATTGAAGTATATATATTTCTACCTATGTTAAATCCTAGGATAAAAGTACTGCAGTTATTTTCTGCTGTACAAATAAAATCTCAGAGGCATCTCAACTCATTTTGCTCTGACCTATGCTTTTTTTCTTTATCATTTTTATAATTGTGGAGGAGAAAGGAAAGTTTTCCCGAATAATAGTTCCTATTTTATTTTTATTTATTTATTTATTTATTTTTTGAGTTGGAGTCTCACTCTGTCGCCCAGACTGGAGTGCAGTGGCCGCTCCCAGCCACCGCAGCCTCGACTTGCTGGGCTCCGGCAATCCTTCCGCCTCAGCCTTCCAAGTAGCTGGAATTACAGGAGCGCGTTACCACGCCCGGCTAATTTTTTTCATTTATTGTAGAGATGAGGTCTTGCTTGCCCAGGCGGGTCTCGAACCCACGGGCAATAGTTCCTATTTTAAAGATATATTTTTCTATTATAGATATGGATCTAATGAAATGATTATACAAATTATTTTATGTTTAACCATTTTTAGTTATTTTCAGTTTTGCCTTCAGAAAGGTATTAGTTTATCTGATGAGAAGCTTTGCTTAATTTGCTTTTCTGCAGTGTATAGATGCACTTAACAAAGGTGCATTCGTGAAACAGGAATGCTTTGTTTCCAGAAAGTAGGTGAAAATGATTATTTGCATTGTAGGTTCAAATGTTAAAAAGAGACTCAAAAGTTCCAAAGGATATGTCAGGTTTAAAATGGCATAAATCTGTACAGTCAGTCAACGTGTCTCCCTACATGATGAAAATGCATACAACTATTACGTAAGTTTCCTCACTGGTTTCTGGGGATTCTTGAATGTCAACCATGTGCCATACCTGATGATGGCAGCAGGTGGAAGGAAACCTCAGAGACAAGCAGTAGGTTCCTCTGCACCAGGGCAGTGAGGGGATTGGATGTCAGGGATAGTCCTCGGTATCATCATGCCCTCCCAGTTTGAACTCCTGCAGCTCTATGCAGAACAGATGAAGATATCCTGAGAGCCATGGCGGACAACTGTCAGTCAGAGAAAGGAGATACCAGACAGAAAGCCAGACACAGTTAAGGCCAGGTTACCCGCCTGGCAGAGGAATGTGAACTCAAAGTAGAAGACATGTCTGTCGATGACAAGTTGGAATCTATGAACTTTCACCCAGGTAAGGGCTGGGGTGCTGACTGGGACCAGGCCTAACTAAACACTACCACGGGATACCTGAACCATTCAGCAGAGAAGCGAGTGTCTCTGGGTACTCAGGGCTGTGAAGAAGGAAAGAAGGCAAATCCAGTTAGGGTAGGGAGAGGGCTTCTCAACACATCGATGTGACTGAACAAACTATTTTATGTTCTTAAAATTTTGGAGTCTTCCACATAAAATAAGAAATATATAGTTTAAAAGAAGGATGATACAATGAACAGCCATGGATGCACCATTTAGTTTAAGTCCAGTATAGTATTACCAGAAATGTTTTATTTTAGTTTATTTTTGAGTCAGAGGTCTCACTCTGTCATCCAGGCTGGAGGGCAGTGGCATGATCATAGATCACCACAGCCTCGACCTTATGGGCTTAGCCTATTCTCCTGCCTCAGCCTCTCAAGTAGCTGGGACTACAGGCCCATGCCGCTATGCCTGGGTAATTTTTTGATTTTTATAAAGATGAGGTTTTGCCATGCTGCACAGGCTGATCTCGAACTCCTGGGCTCAGGCAGTCCTCTTGCCTTGACTTCCCAAAGTGCTGGGATTACAGGCGTGAGCCACTGTACCCAACTTCTTTTATTTGTACATAATCTCTATATTTTTTGCAATTTTTTTCTAATGTGCAAGAGTTTTTTATATGATGTAGACGATACTAATCTTTTGTTGATTATGTGTGTTGCAGATATCTTCTTTCAGTACCTAGTTTGTCTTTTTACTCGTCTCTAATCTGAAATCAAAAATATTTTCTCCTACACTATCTTCTAAAATGTTTATAATTTTGCCTTCACTTTTACTCTTTTAATAGACCTAAAATTAATGTTCTTTTGGTGAGTGGTATGAGTTAGAGACATAATTGTAATAAAAAAAATGTGGATTACCAAGCGCGTCATCCTATTTATTAAATAGTCTGTCCTTTCTCTACCTAGTTACTGTGAAACTTGTCAGTATTAAAATGGAGTCACTTGTGTTAAAAAAGCCTCTGACAGGCCGAGCATGGTGGCTTATGCCTGTAATCCCAGCACTTTGGGAGGCAGAGGTAAGAGGATTGCCTGAGCCCAGGTGTTCGAGACCAAGAAAAATTAGCTTAGTTTGTGGTGTACCCCTGTAGTTCCAGCTGCTTGGAAGGTGGGAGGCAGAAGGATCGCCGGAGACCAGCAGGTTGATGCTGTGGTGGCCATGAGCGTGCCACTGCACTCCAGCCTGGGTGACAGAGCGAGACTCCAACTCAGAAAAAAAAAAAGAATACCAAAAATACCTCTGAACTGGGGAAGGGTCATATCACACATATGCCTGATAACAAAACTATTACAAAGATCCTGCAAAAATCACAGTCTTGCACAAAGGCCATCAAAGTCGTACACAAAAAATACTTCTGTCAGGACATCTGTCCTATAACTGCCTGTCCAACTTCGTAATGGTGTCACCCTTGTTATTGATCCTTGTAGCCAAGGATAATTATCTCAAAACAATTCTGTAATTCTCTTCATTTTTCCTTTAAAAACCTTTGAGTTCCTTTACCTTCCTGAATATGTATGTAGTTTACTATGGCATGTGTATTCCCATTGCAATGCCCTATGCATACATAAATATTGGCTTCTTTTGGAGAGCTTGTCTCTGTTGTTTAGTTTGACATTGCAATACCAGTTCTGTTATAATCATTGGTGTTGTGTGTGTGGGTCTATTTCTGGACTTTACATCTGTTTGTCTCTAATGCCACACTGTTTTTATGATCACAGCTTTATAATGAGACTTGCCATTTACATTTTCTGTTTCTTCTTGGTTATCCTTGGCCCTTTGCCCTTTCAGTTTAAATTAATTATCTTGTTTGGTTCTACAAAAATTCCAGTTGAAACTTTGATTGAAAAAGTATTGAGTCTATAGAACAATTTGGAAAAAATTATGTATTTAAGATACTTTTAAATAGAGCTGTCCAATCCAAGGATATGTCTGTAGTATTATTTATTTAGGTCTTCGCTAGTGTTTAAATTTTCTCTATACATATTGATGATGCCTCTTTTTTCAAATTACATTTTCTTCCCGATTATACTAATAAAAAAATAATATTTCCTATTAATATTTGTATTCAGCAACCTTTCTAAACTTTTTTTTTTTGAGTCAGAGTCTCACTCTGTCGACCATGCTGGAGTGCAGTGGCATACTCACAGCCACCCCAGCCTCGATCTGCTAGGCTCAGACGATCCATCTGCCTCAGCCTTCCAAATAGCCGGAACTACAGGCATATGGCCACCATGCCTGGCTAATTTTTTTTTACTTATTGTAGAGACGAAGTCTCACCAAGTTGCTCTAGCTGGTCTTGAACCCCTGGGCTTAGGCAGTCCTCTTGCCTCTGCCTCTCAAAGTGCTGGAATTACAGGTGTGAGCTACCATGCCCAGTTTAAGCTATTAACTGTAATAAACCTTTAATTGTAATAATTTATATATAAATTATTTTGAGAGCTATATAAAAATATACATATATAAATTATTTTAGGGCAGTTTTGTTTCTTTCTTTGCAATATCTCTCTGTCTTCTTTCTTTGAGCTGCTGCACTGGTGAAGGCTTTTAGAACAACATTGAATAGAAATGATAACAGATGTCTTTGTCTTATTTTTTGTTTTAAAGATAATGTTGTCAATATTTTTCTACTAAGTATGATATTGGATAAAGTTCTGCATAGTTTCCTTTTATCATGCTAGTTTTCTAGTTTTCTAAAACATTTTACAAATAATGAATAGATGTTCAATTTTATTGAAAGTTTTTTTTTTTGTACCTATCAAGGTAAACAAATAATTTTGTTTGTTTTGTCTGCAGATGTGGTAAATTATATTTACAAATGTTTTCTGCTGTTAATTTCTGGAAGAAATTGAACTTGGTTATAACATATTAACTTTTGTTTTTGTTTTTTTTGAGTCAAAGTCTCATTCTGCCACCCAGGCTGGAGTGCAGTGCATGATCACAGCTCACCACAGTCTCGACTTTCAGGACTCAGGAGATCCTTCCATCTCAACCTCCCAAGTAGCTGGGACTGCAGGCTCAGGCCACCATGCCTGGCTAATTTGTTTAATTTCTGTAGAGATGAGGTCTCGCTATGTTGCCTAGGCTGGTCTTGAACTCCTGGGATCAGGTGATTCTTCTGCCTCCGCCTCCCAAAGTGCCAGGATTACAGGTGTGAGCCATTGTGCCCAGCCTTAACTTTACATATATTGTTAGATTTGGTCTGCTAATATTTTATTTAGAATTCTCTCTCTATGTGCATGAGAGAAATTGAATGAGATCATATTGTTCTTTTCTAATTTTGGTATGCCTGGCCTTGTTAAATCAGTCAGGTGAATGCTCCTTTTTCTGTTCTTTTTGTGCCATTTATTGAAGTATTGCTTCTCTGCTCCAATCCCATCTGTCATTATCTGCCCTGATAACAGAGTTGGATTCTCAAGCATTTCTACTTTTCAAGTGAGCACTGAGTCAATCTTTGTCAGTAGAGGATTCTGGAGGGACATTTCAGGAGGAAGGAACTTTCCCTCCTTGTGTTTTTTGCTTCTTCTTACTCCTATCATGTGATGACAGCAATGGTGTGTGTGATATCCTGTGGCACTCCACTTCCATCACATGCTCAGACCATAAATTTAGAGAGTTTGTAGCTGTAGCACCAACCAGGTAACTGTACACCCATGGTCACTGCACACCCCAGGCTTCCCATCACCTGACCAGTAAATGGACTCCCAAAGCCCTGACTTCCACTGTGTGCTAGCACACCAGCCTTGATCCACCTGCACCCCAGAACAGTGTTTTCTGTTTGCCCAGAATGTCTTAGGACCAGCTTTGGCTAAGGACAACCCAGTATACTTCTCCACTATCATTTGGGATGTAATATACCTTCTCCCGTGAGGTCTGAATCTTAGACTTGGGAAAAGGTCTCCCCTCTTAAATTTATTTTCTCCTTCGATAGTCTCCTGTGACATAGGGTATTTCTTAGTATTCTCTTTACTCCTTTATAGTTACTTTCCTATTATAGTTAATAGTCTTCATAATAAATTTTCCTTGTTTAAATTACTGTATGATTTCTATCTCCTAATTAGACCCTAATTAGTATACCTTGGAAGAGTTTGTATGAGGATTGGAATGGTCTCTTCCTAGAAAGAGTGCTGGAGTTTATCTGTGAAACTCATTGGGCTTGGTGCCTTCTCTGTGGAAACAATTTCAGTTTCTTTAATGAATGGAATTATGGAATTTCCTTAATGCAGGACTATTTTGGCTTTCTATTTCTTCTAAAGTTGGTTTCCATAAGTTCTGTTTCTAGGAATTCTAAGATGTTGACTTCATCTACATTTTTAAGATTTTTATTTCTAATTTTTTAAACAGTTGCTCTGTTACCCAGGCTGGAGTGCAGTAGTACAGTAACAATTCACTGTAGTTTCGAACTCATTTTAAAGTCTAGTATAACATTTTTTTTTCAAAATTGAGAGGAATGTACAAACGTTCCCATGTATTCCCTGCACCTACACAATCTTCTTCATTATAAACCTCCCCAAAGCTTTTTTTTTTATTAGAAAGTATAATTTATTTAGAAAGTAAATGAGAGACAGAGAGGAGAAAGAGAGATTCACTCCCAAAGGTAGGGAAGGGGACAAAGCTAAGAAACATGGTGGCGGTAGCTCAGAAAGCTACGTGGACACACCAGAGTTTAGTAAGGCAATGGTCCCAAAGTTTTTAATCATATATTCTTATTACCTGTTGAAACTATGTGCTCATGTTCTTGAGTCATTCCTAGTATGCCTCTTTTGTGTCTTTTTTTTTCTTGATTTATCTTGCTCATAAGATTTTTTTTGTTGTTGTATTTTGGCTTATTGACTCTTTCTGATCTCTATATCTATGTGCCCAGTTTTTCTCCTGTTTGTTAAGTTTCTGCTCTTGTCTTTATTTTTTTTTCTTCTATACTCTTTGGTTTCTTTTTCCCCCTTCTAATCTTCAGTTAGATACTTAGCTCACTACCTTTTAACCTTTTTCTTTCTCTAATGTAAATATTTCAGGCTATAAATTTTTCACTGAGTATTGTTAACTCATTTAATATCTTTTGATATGTAATATTTTCCTTATTAAATTCTAAAACATTTATAGCATATAATACTTTTTTTGAACCTATGCATTGGAATGATGGAGACATCTGGACTTTCTTCTGTTTTATGTGCTGTTTTTTCCCCCCATCTCTTGCAGTTTCTTTTTTTTATCCTTTCTTGACCTCATTTTATTGACTAAAGTCTTATTTTCTAATTTTATTTCCCCTTATTTATTTCAAGTAATCTATAATCTTAGTGGTTAACTTAGTTATTTTAACACACATACTTAATCTTAATTAGGTAAAGATAATTCATATTTTCACTCTTGTCCCAAACATTAACAGGACCTTTAGATACTTTAATCACTCTCCCTATTTACATGTGTTTAGTTTTTTAATATTTCAGTTTGTTGACCTCTTATCCCACTCCACAAATTAGACATTTCTATTTGTTGGTTTTAAACTCAATATCTGTTTAGATTAAGATTTACCCACATATTTACTATTATCTTTACTCATTATTCCTTCTTGAATCTCAGATAGTCCATCTAGAATCATTTCCTTGTGCCTAAATAGATCCTATAATTTTTTAAAGTGAGGGTCTCTTGGTGATAAATTATCTAAATGTTTGTTTAAAAAAGACTTTTTCTAGACAAATGTCTTTATTTCACCTTTATACTTGAGAAAATAGTTTTACTGGGTCTGGAATTGTAGGTTGATGATAGTTTTTTTTCTAAACACATTGAAATTATTATTTTACTTTCTTCTGATTTCTACGTTGCTATTGAGAAGTCAGTTGTTATTCTAGTTACCATTCTTTTGTTGGGAAACTTCCTCCCTCCTTCCCTACTTCTTTCCTCTCCCTCTCTCTCTTCCTCCTCCTTTTTCTCTCTTGCTTTGTGTTTTTAAATAATCTTCCTCTAGGAAGTGTCTAGGTTTAGAGTTATTTTTATTTATCTAGTTTACAATTATTTATTGGCCTTCCTGAGACTAAGGATTGATATCTTTCAACAGAAAATTATTAGCAGTTATATGTTTGATTATAGCTTTTCTTCTATTATCTCTTTAGATCTTCTCACTGTCTTCATATGATAGTATTTCTTCCAATATTTTCATCTTTTTTTTTCTCTCCAAAATATTTCTTTGATTGCCTTTTCCAATTAGCTAATTTTCTCTTCAGGTGTGTGTCTTTTTAACTCCCCATATTGGGTTTTACAATTTGGTTATTATATGTCTTCATTTTTGAATTCTTTTTGGTTCCTTCCCAAATTTGCTTGATTTTTCTCTCTAGTTTTTTTTTTTTTTGAGTTGGAGTCTCACTCTGTTGCCCAGGCTGGAGTGCAGTAGCATGCTCATGGCCACTACAGTCTCGACCTGCTGGGCTCAGGTGATCCTTTCATTTCAGCCTTCCAAGTAGTTGAAACTGCAGGCATGCGCCACCATGCCCGGCTATAGTTTCTTATTTATTGTGTTTTCAAACTTCTCTTTTATTTTATAAACATATTAGATGTAGTCTTTTTTGTTTTTTGGGTTGGAGTCTCACTCTGTTGCCCAGGCTGTACTACAGTGACACACTCACGGCCACCCCAGTGTCGATCTCCTGGCCTCCGGTGATCCTTCCGCTTCAGCCTTCCAAGTAACCAGGACTACAGGCACGCGCTACCGCACCCAGCTAATTTTTGATTTATTGTAAAGTCGAGGTCTCGCCAGGTTGCCCAGGCTGGTCTTGAACCTGTGGGCTCAGGCAATCCACTTTCCTTGGTCTCCCAAAGTGCTGGGATTACAGGCTGAGTCACCAAGCCCGGCCTAAATGTAGCCATTTTATATTCTCTACCTGATAATTCCAATATCTGATTCTGACTTCTGTTATTTCTGCTGGCTCACAGTCATGTTGTCTTTTTATTCCCTCATTTATTTTGTGACATTTGACTCTGAACTGCTCATTTTTAAAAACTTTATTTATGGATATTTTCGTCTATTTTGTGCTGCTATAATAGAATACCACAGATTGGGTAATTTATAAACTACAGAAATTTATTAGGCCTGTGGTTCTGGAGACCAGGAATTACAAGATCAAGGGGCTGCATCTGGTGTGGGCCTTCTTGCTGTATCACAACATGGCTGACAGTATCAGAAAAGGAGAGATCAAACTCACAGCCTAAAGCATTTTAATAACTGGTATTAGCCAATTCCACTGTGAAACCTTCATGATCTAAACACCTCCCATTAGGCCCTACCTCCCAACTCTGTTGCATTGGGATCAAGTATCTGATACAAGCTTTTAGGGGGCCACATTCATGCCATAACACTGAGTATTCTTTGAGGCCTGGAATTTGTTTCTGCTAGTTTCCTGAGCGCTGTGTAAAACTGAGAAACATTTTAAATTAAATTAATATTTCCGTTTAAGATTTTTGGAACCACACATGGCATGAGCATTTGGACTACAAATTCTCATAAATTCTGCTTGTGGTTATAAATTCCCAGGGATGACAATTTTCCCCCTCACTCGGCACCAAAGTTGGATTAGGGAAGTTTCCTTTCATTCTGTTGTGTGTGGCAGGGTTATTCCTCATTTATATTTGCTTTGAAGGTAGAACCCTCTGAAGTTCTAGACTCTGTGTGTGTGTGTTTTATGAAATGCTCCACCTTGATTAGACTCTAGCCTTTATTTACTTCTCCCTTCTCCCTCTTCAGCATCAAAGTGAAGATAAAATTTCCTGGGTTTGTCAGACACTCAGCATTAATGGTGGCCTTGGTGTATGCTACTCTTAGGATTCATGCTCTCACTTGGTGATAGTCTTCTCTTTACTGCTAGCTCAGCAGTGTATTTATACTTTTTGTTTGTTAATTTGGCTTAAAAATTTTATTTTTTGAGACAGCATTTCAGGAAATACTAATAGAACTAGAAGCTGAAAAACCATTGTTTACTCATTATTTTCTACATATAGTTGCTAGTGTCAAGTCAAAGATAATGACAAATTGTTCTTTAGCCCTCTGAAATTCTGAAGAAGGTCTTAAATTGAAGCAAAAGACAATTTAGTGAACTATAAGAAAACCTTCCTTTCCTTGAAAGCTAGAGTTGCAACTAAAGAAATAATCAGGTCTTTATATATGGAATTTTTGGAAATAGCATGCATTTACCTTATTACATTTCACTTAACACTGCAGCTATAATGTGTTATTTCATGTAATCTTTTAACAATATTTAGTAAGTGTGTGCTTTGGGAATCAATTAGAATCTCTGATACCAAGATTTCTGCTCTTACTCATTATGTTGTATTTCCTTCAATTAATATTTGAGGCAGCTTCCAAAAATGCATTCACTATAAAATAACAAAATTAATCACTGAGAGACTTAGGGCAATAGACAGGAAAATAATAAAGCTTTGGATAAAATTAATACACAGTAATACCTAACATTTTCTTCCCAATAACTGTGACCTGTATTTGGTTTTAAGCTTCTTACACACTAAGGGTAGGGTGGCAGTGAATAACTAAGTTGGTCCGAGTATTGTCCTATTCCAGCTAGGACAAATTCCTGACTTTTTGAGCTTTTTTGCAACACTGTTACAATTGCATCAAGACCCTGATGATAAAGATTGGCAGTAATAAGGTAGCTTGGGGGAATATCTTTTGTGTTTTAATTATAAAAAATGAAAGTCTTCTGAGCTACTGACAGCTACACTACTAGGAAGCTGATTTAGGCCTGGACCAGTGAAGGACTGGCCCTGATGGGATCTCAGTGAGCATCAGATTTCAATCCACTACCAGGTTTTAAACCACTTCAGCTTTTCCCATTTTGCCAAAACAAGTCCCCCTCTAAGTCCTCCTTGATCTTATGGCTTCTTATATTGAAAGGGCCTGAGGTGAGTCCAGGTCCTTAGAGCTTTTATAATAATAGTAGAAATATCCTGTGTTATCTCAGTCTTCACTTCTCAGGGACCAAATTCATAGGGCCAAATTTTAAGTTAACCAGCTAAAGATGTGAAACTTTTGGAAAAATCATTTACTGTGTATATTTGGGTCTTGTCAGCAATTCCTGAGCATGAGTAATTGTGTGTGGATTCTTACTGCACTGTGTAGTGTGTGAATTCTTACTGTGCTTCACAGGCACAATGAAAGTGTATAAAAACAAATGTAAAGTTCACAGTTAGATTTCTTCACTTTTGGAGTTAGTCATCTTTGACAAAGCAAGCTGAAATAACCTTTTGTGTCAGCTCCTGACTTAATGACTAATAAATAAAAAAGATCAATTTGGGTAAACATACTGACTCACAAGCGTGCAATGGTTTTAAACTTTCTTTTTCTTTGCTTTAAGGATTTCGACTCTTTCTTTTCTGCAAAAGAAGAGAATATTATTTATTCGTTCCTTGGTTTGGCTCCCCCTCCAGGCTCAAAGGTAAGTTGAACATTCCATTGAAATTCAATACAAGATATAATAAATGAAGATAGAAATTGGCATCCCAGACTTTGATAAATGATGATCTTTAAATGAACATGATTTCAATACAATTCTTATTCTGATGAAGTCTTATGCATAGAGGTGATGTAAGTTTTTATGAAAAAAGTTCTAAAATTATGCTTTTCATGTTTTTGCTATATTTTCACCTTGTTATAGTAAATTTTATAATACTTAAGAAATTGTATCAAATTCAATAATTTTTTTTTTTTTTTTTTTGAGTCGGAGTCTCACTCTGTTGCCCAGGCAATGAGAGTGCAATGGCACGCTCATGGCCACTGCAACCTTGACCTACTGGGCTCAGGTGATCCTTCTGCCTCAGCCTTTCAAGTAGCTGGAACCACAGCCATGTGCCACCATGCCTGACTAATTTTTTTGATTTGTTGTAGAGACAAGGTCTTGCCATGTTGCTCAGGCTGGCCTCGAGCCCCTGAGCTCAGGCAATCCTCTTGCCTCCGCCTCCCAAAGTGCTGAGATTACAGACTTGAGCCACCGTGTCCCGCACTCAATAATCTTAAGGGTATTAATTATATATGTAAAAATCTGAGCTCCCAGATTATATTTATGAAATTATTTTGTTATTGACTTCTCATATAGCTTTATGTTAGTTAATTTCATAATATATTCCCCTGTGTTACTTATTTTTATCTAAAATGAACTGAGCTTTGTATTTTGGTCTGATAAAAAGGGACAGGTAAGATCTAGAATCAAGAACATAATCGCTTTTAGCAGGTTTTGTTACTTGGTAATGCCTTATCTTTGATTATGTATAATTAAATAGAGAATTATGCGAATAAACCAAAACCATGAATTTAAACTTACAGATACATTTGTTGAACTCACAAGAATTGCTAAGGCTCTCTGATGAATTGTATGTGGGAAAGGAAGGATGGAATCACTGATGACTTCTAGCCACTATGTGCAGAAGTTTGCTCTGATGGAGGACCATATTTATGGGGGAATATTAAGTTTGGACGAGACATCTAAGTGAAAAAGTGAGGTAGACAATTGCATGTCTATCTGCATCTGAAGTCTATTTGGCACTGCACATGTGGAAATCACAAACATGTGGATGGAGTAGAAATCATGAGAAGTGGATGAAACTAAGTAATGAGAGAGGTGACAGCAAGGAGGCTGGGGGTAGGTTGGAAGGTCCTGCAAGCTTAAAGCTGGATGCAGGATAAGGAGAAGCCAGGCTAAGATGGAGAATTGGTGAGGAAAGAGGAGACCAGCAGTGCGTGGTGTTAAAGAAGGCTAGGTGGAGCTTGACTCTACACAGAAGAGGGTGAGGTCACTTGTGTCGAATGCTGCTGAGAGACTGAGTCAAGTGAGGTCAAAAGGGTGACTGTTGGCTTTGACAACATGGAGGTCATTGGCAGCCATGACAAAAGTAGTTTCTGAGGAGTAGTAGAGACAGAGGCATGTATCTAGACAGAGTGGTCTAAGGAGGACCGGTAGTGAGAAGGAAGCACTATGCATAGACAGTTATTCTAAGGGAATTTTCCCATGAATGGAAGGAGAAAATGACAGGCATCATTGTTTTAAAAAGTGCCCTACTCCTTCCTGCCATTGGACATTATGGCAGAGTCCCTTCTGTCCTTGCATGCTGCCAGTTTCTCTCTCTTCCCTATCTTTCTAGAGAGTTCGCCCATCTCTTTTCTTAACCCAGGTTGTCTGTCTCTCAGTAGACAATTCTTGTATTCCTACTATTTCTCAGTCCCCTCCTTCTGGACCCCAGACCAGTGGGAGTGGGGGGAGAGTCTCGTTTTTTACAAAGCCCTATTCTTTTTTTTTTTTTTTTTTTTTTAACAAAAGGGACTTTTCTATCCCTGGTCAATAATAATGTGGCAAAACTTTGAAATGAGAATTTTTCTTTAATCTTTCATAGGTCAGATTCTTGGATAGAGCTAATCTTTCCACTGAGAGTTGCAGTAAGCAGAAAGGAGAGAGGGTAGTGGAAAAATGTGTTCTCTCCTCAATCCCAGCAAATCCCAGCAATCATTTTTTCCTCATTTCTTCCCTTTGCAATGTTCTTTATTGCCTTCTTTCATTCTGTTTCTTGTAACATTAGGGTTTTAAAAGTAGCACTATAATCTTTATAGTGATGACTTAAAACCTTTGTCTAAAACTTGATCACATTGATGTATCATAATTGACTTATATATTTTTAATTTTTGCTTATTATTGTATCATAAAAATGTTTATATTGTCACAGTCTCATAATGGTCATCCAAATAGTTTGTATAATACTCTGTTAAGTTGATGTGCCCAAATTGTTTGACTATGTCTATATTTTTGAAACTTTGGTTGTTTGTCATTTTTTAAAACATAAATAACTCTGCCCTGATTGTCACCATGAAGTGTAGTATTCCTTATTTTTGGATTCTTTACTTCCTTAGGATAAATTCTCAGTAGCTCTTTCAGTCAGACAAAAGTGCATGAATATTTTTATGGATTTGAAACATGCTACCACTTGCTTTCCAAGAGGATTATAACATTTATCCTGCTGCAGTACAGTGGGCCAGCTTCGGTGTACTTTCCAGAGATGAGCATTTTAATCTTCTTGATTTCAGGACCATTAAATTCTATTTTAGAAACTTGTTTCTGATTTTATTGTGCTATGCCCAGGGAATTTGGTGTAATTAATTTCTTTCTTAAGTGCATCTATGTAACTCAATGTGTATTTTCTTTTTTTTGTCTGATATTTTATTTTTTAAATTGACAAGTAAAAATAGTGTATATTTATTGTGCACAGAATGATATTTTGAAATATGTGAACACTGTGGATTAGCTGAATCGAGCTAATTAACATATGCATTTCCTCACGCACAGTGTTTTGTGATGTGAACTCTTAAGTCTAGTATCTTAGTGATTTTCAAAATACAATGCATTGTTATTTACTACAGTCAGTATGATGTACAATAGATCTGTTGAGCTTATTTCTCCTAACAGACAATATGTATTTTCAGACAATTATTTGAACATTAAAAATTAATTTTAATCAAATTATTACATGTAAAATATTGAAAAAGTCATATAGCCCTACAAGGATTATTTTTAAAAAGTGGACCCTAAAATCAGCCATGGGTGGTAGCACGCACCTGTAATTCCGGCTACTCAGAAGACTGAGGCGGAAGGATCGCTGGAGCCCAGCAGGTCGAGGCTGCGGTGGCCGGGAGCGGCCACTGCACTCCAGTCTGGGTGACAGAGTGAGACTCCAACTCAAAAAAAAAAAAAAAAAAAAAGTGGACCCTACTCAAACATTGCATATCAGAAAATGTCTTAATTTCCCCTGCTTTTGTTTGCACTTAGGTTCGGTGCAGAATCCCAGGTAGGACATTATTGTACTTCAGAACAGTAATGGTGTCACTCCATGGTCTCTTCTAAGCTTCTAGAGTTGCTCTTGAGAAACCTGATGTCAGTCTGTCTCCAGATCATTTATATCTGCCTATTTTTGAGTTGGAGTCTCACTCTGTCACCCAGACTGGAGTGCAGTGGCCGCTCCCGGCCACCGCAGCCTCGACCTGCTGGGCTCCGGCGATCCTTCCGCCTCAGCCTTCCAAGTAGCTGGAACTACAGGCGCGCGCTA
>CAUYQG010077901.1:0-24176 GCA_963574415.1 Tarsius wallacei | reverse complement strand
CACTCATATAGTAGACCTTGATCATCCAACGTATTACCACAAGAAAATGTCTGACTGTGGTGGGAAACTGGGGGGAGGGGGAGGGTGAGGGGGATGGGATTAATGGTGGTGGGTATCTATCTGAGGATGGGGAGACACCTCTTATCAACAGGGGTACCTGAACGAAATATTTTTGTATGCCTAACCCCTAACTGTACCCCACAATAACATAATAAAATAAAATAAAATAAAAAAAAAGAACAAAATAGTGGGCCAGGCACTGTAGCTCATGACTGCAATCCCAGCACTTTGGGAGGCAGAAGCGAGAGGACTGAGGTCAGGAGTTTGAGATCAGCTTGGGAAACATGGCAAGCCCTCATCTCTACAATAAATCAAAAAAAAGGTGTGATAGTGCATGCCAGTAGTCCCAGTGGAAGTCTGAGGTGGATCACCTGAGTGCAGCAGGACAAGTCCCTTGCACGACAGAGTGAGACTGACCAAAAAAAAAAAAAGTCATTGTCTAAACAGACTTGTCAGTCTTCATTCCTTGGTTTTACTATAGATTCTGAAATCCAGTCATGCTATGTGCTTTCCAGTAAGAGTTGGAGGTAGAGTTCAGCCGGGTTTTCCTCAATGGTTTTAATTTGATTACTCTCCTATGGATCGGTCACAATCTCCTGCTTAATTTCATGTTCAGGTAATGCAGTAGCTATTTTTTTTTCTTTCAGTGCTTGTCAATTTAATCTTAATTCCTCTTCAAACAAATTTTGAAAAGCAACAAAAGGTCCACCTATAAAAAATGTTATAGTGACTTTATTTTTCTTCATATCTCATTTTGAATGACTTATACCATTGCATATTTTATAATTAGAGAAGAGAAATAAACCACTTACTGACAGGAATTATTATTATTTATTATAGTTGTCATTTACTCCTTTTCCAGTTATAACCTGTGAGCACAGCAATGCTATCTTTGTAATTATATGTAAACCAAATATCTGCAGCAAAAAAATCTGAAAGAAAATGACTTTTTCTAGTTTGTTGATGCTCTGACTAGCTGTTATATTACTGAAAACGGTAGGAAAGTCTCTAACTATTATTGCTGAATTGTCATCTCCCTTCAATTCTGTAAGTTTTTGCCCCATTTATTTTGGGGCTTTATGGTTAGGTACATATAAATTTATAATTGTTATTTATTTCTGATGAATTAACTCTGTTACAATTATAAAATGTTTTTCTTTCTATTAAAAATTTTTCATACAATCTATTTTGCCAGATATTAGTTTGGTAGCTTCAGCTCTCTTTTTATTAAAGTGTGCATGGTATATTTTTTTCATACTTTTACTTCAGCTCAACTTGTGTCTTTTAATCTAAAGTGCTTCTCTCGACATATAGTTGGATCATCTTTCAATTCATTCAGCCACTCTCTGCCCTAGGAATGGAGTGTTTAATCCATTTACTTTTAGTGTAATGACTAAGGTGATATAATATCTATCACTGTATTATTTGTTTTCTTTATGTTTCATGCATTTCATGTTTTGTATTCCTCCATTAATGCCTTTTGTGCCAATTTAATATTTCATAATGTACCATTTTAATTCCCTTGTTCTCATTATATTTTTTGAATTAATTCCTATTCATTTCCCTGGGAATTACAGTCAAATATTAAGTTATAAGAATTTATTATGTATTAATGCAAATTTAGTTTGTAGGATGCAAACATTTTGCTCCTGTATAGCTTTCATCTTCTTCTCTCTGCTGGGCTCCTATTGTACTATCAAGTTTAACTTTATACAGTATAAACTCATCAGCATAATTTTATTATTATTGTTTTATGCAGTCATCTTTTGAATCAGATAGAAGGAGAAAAGAATTATAAACAAAAAGTACACATATGCTGTCTGTTACATTTACCTACCTAGTTACCTTTTTGCTTCTTCATATGGATTTGGGTCACTGTGTAGGTGTCTCTTCATATCAACCTAAAGAACTCCTTTTATTATTGTGGGAATGCATGCTAGCAACACATCTTGTCATTTTCATTTATCTGAAAATGTCTTAAGTTCTCCTTGATTTTCAAAGAATAATTTTGCTGACTATAAAAAGTTTGGCTGATAGTCCTTTTCTTCCAGTACTTTGAATATGTTATTTCACTGCCTTCTGGTCACCTGGAGAAATCAGCTGTTAATACTTTTAGGATATCTTTGTACATGGTAATTGGTTTCTTTCTTATTGCTTTATGTTTCTCTCTTTGTCTTTGACAATTTTTTATGATGTGTTTTGCTCTAGATCTGTTTGATTTTTTTTTTCTGCTTGGAGTTTATTAAACTTTTTGGATGTCTATATATTTTTGAAAACAAATTTACGGAGTTTTCAGACATTATTTCTTTAAATGCCTCTCTGCCGCTGGACACTGCTAGTGGTGGGAGGGAGGGAAGAGAGAATGGGGGCATGTGGCAACATGCTGAATAACAGGTCCACTCTCAGGGGAGGATAGGGCCCACTAGGAGCCCAAACTTCACCTGCATGCAACTTACTTCCGTAGTAAATAATCACTTCTACCCCATTACTATAAAATTTAAAAAAAAATGTTTTGTCTGCCTCTTTCTTTCCCTCCTTTTTTCCTGATAACTCCCATTATGGGTATTTTGTACACTGGATGGTGTCCCACAAACCTCTGTGGGTTGTTTTCATTTTTTTCTTTTTTTTTTATTATTTTTTTAAAGCAGGATTTATTGAGAGGACAGAAAAGCTCCCACAATGGGAGGGGACCCAAAGGGGTTGCCATGTTTGTGAAAATTTCTATACCTCATATTTATTAATATCAATGTACTTACCTTTTTTCTCATTTTTCTTCTGCCACTCAAATCTGCTATTTATCCTCTAGCAAACTTTTCAGTTATGTTATTGTGCTTAACTATAGAATTTTTATTTGGTACTTTTTTATACTTTCTATTTTTTGATATTCTCTATTAGGTAACACGTTATTCTTTTATTCTACTTTGGTTTTTTAGATATTATTTTTTGTAGATGTTGAATATTTTTATAATAACTGATTTAATGTCTTTGTCTAATAAGTCCAAAGTGTGGTCTTCCTCAGAAAAAGTTCCTATTTACTGTTTTCTTCCTGTGCCTGGGCCATAATTTAATACTTCTTGACATGTTTTATAATTTTTGGTTGAAAATTGGAATTTTAAATAATATAATGTGACAACTCAGGAAATCATGTATCTCCTCCCTTTTCAGAGTTTGCAGATGTTGATGTTTCTTTGTTTCGTGTTGAATTCATTTGTAAAGGTTACATTCTTTATCATGTATAGCACTCAAGTCTTTGGCTTGGTTCTGTTAGGGGTCAGCTAATGGTTGGACCGAGATTTCTCTATATAACATAACCCAATACATCTTTAGTGTTTGCCGAAGGGCTCTGTAATTGTGTTGACGATTCATTTTCAGTGCTTTTGTAATTACTCTGCCTTGGTCTTCACTTCCTGTTTGCACAGAGCATTAAGGTTTATCATAGGTGAGAGTTTTGAGCCTAATCAGATCTTTGCTGGAAATGTACACAGCTCTGCATTTATATAAATATATATGCATACCAGAACTATGTTGGAGCTTTACAAAGCCTTTTGTGGATGTCCAGTTCTCCATCTTTTTAATTCAGTTTTTGTTGTGAGCCTCTCATTTTTCTTAAATGTTATACCCTCCTCAGATAACTGTGATGTTACACAATTGCCACTGATTATTTTAAATAAATGCCTGCAGAAAAAGCGTTCACAGTGTGAGAGTTCTAAGTTAGATCAAGTAAAGTAAAGCTCTGAAAATGTTTTTTTTAAAAAAATGCACTTCCAGACAGATCAAAGAGACAGTTCACTGAGGATAGAGTTTTGGGGTCTCTGACACAGTTCCTCCCCATTCAGTGGCAGCTAAGTTGCTGGTCTTCAGATCTCCTGCAGCTTTGTGGCTGCTGCTGTTTAAGGCTATCTGAAAGGTGTGCTGAGGAAAATGGAAAAGGAATAAGTTAGAACACCAAAATTTCATTTTACTAAAGTTCTGTCTCTTTTCTTGAATACACTCTACTTGGATTGCAAACCCCATTTAATTTCCAAAGTTCCCGAAAAAGCTGACTTGCCTTTTGGCCAGTGTTCTTATTGTTTCCAAAGAGAAGTATATTTTCATGGTTCTTATTCCACTATTCTGGATGTTGCCTCCCCCTACTCCAGCTTTCATACCTGGAGTATAAAAAACAGGTGTGAGAGGTGGAGCAGAGCCTTATTACCCTGGGCACTACAGCCCCACAGTAAGGATGGCAGAGCAGAACGATGAAAGGAGTTGGAGTTCTTCATATGATTGAACGACTGTGATCAACCTGCACTGAATATTCCTATTTGTAGGAGCGAAATAAATCCCTTATTTTTAGAATTATTGTTTGAGGTTTGTTGTTGCTTTGCTACTTGTGACTGACTACAAACCTATTACACAGAAAATCTACTTAATAAATAATCTTTGATAAACCTTAATTAGTTGATAACCACTTATATATGAGTGGATACAGGTTCGTTTGGAAAGGCTCCCTTTATGATAATTCCTGATAATTTATTGAATAGATTGATTAGAGATAAGACAATTGGAGATTTTTCCTGAAGAAAGTCCTGGGGAAGAGCAGAGGAGGTAGCAGAAATGGCTGAGAGTGCGGCATAAGGAATGTCATAGAGTTAGAGAAAGTGGGATACAACAGGAGATGTTGGGGAAATGCAGGTAACATGGTGGAAGCTGAATTGAGAGAGTTGTACAGAAGTCAGATATCAGAGGGCCTTGGATGGTATGTAAAGGAGTTTCGTCCTTCTAATGCTTGCAAATAGGTGGCGGAGTCTGTCTTTTCCCAGAAGTGAAGCTACCTTGGGCCTTTGCTTTTAAAAGTGAGAGCTACACACAATTTTTCCAGCCTGCCAGCTCTCAGCTGGTATGGAGAGATAGGACCAGTCCAATTTCAATTTCGCTATCTCTTCTACAGACACATTAGAGCATGACCAGCAATAAAAATGGAAAACACACCCCATGGCTCGATAAATAACTCTTGAGAAATGTCACTCATCCCAGGGGTAGCTTCATAGCATAACTGATGGGAGGCTTATAAGACTACTCACTCCCTGTGACTCCACAGATTTGAATGGGTGGGAAGTAAAATGCATTAATGATTTAATTTGAAAATTTCCCAGTAACATACTATTGTTTCATAGAATTTCCCCACAATAGTAATCTTAACATGTCTCTTTAAAGCAGAACAACTGCATTATAACTGTTCAAAAATATTTAGTAAGATCTCCAACATACAGAAGTGAAAAAAATTGGAATAGTTAGTCTTCACATCATGAGAAATTTAGAAAACAGATCCTATGAAAAGGCAAGACATTAACATGCAAGACATAAATGCATACAAAGTTTATTTGAGATATACATGGCAGAAACTTTTAGAAGCCCAAAAGACCAGGATTATTGTTAATTAACTGGAGACTGTGTTGTGTTTAATCCATGGAAAGTTCAAAGTGAAACATGTTATTTTCATGTAATTAATATTTCTATTCTTGAAATCACTGAATTGAGGATCAGTGAAGATATACTATATATATTATTTTTATTTTTCAGCTGGGAGCATGTCATGTGTTTTAGGTATATACTTTAGAAAGAAAGAAAGAAAAATGGAAAGGAATTGACCTTTTGCCTAAGGAAAAACTCTACTAAGAAGACAATAAAGATTGATGCTCGAGGATGGTGTAAGCGCCCAGCAAGTCCTGCCATTGCATTGCTTCCACGTCCCCCTCAATACTTAATCAGCTCACAGCTCCACAGACCTTTATTTACAGGCTGAGTCAAATTGCATGGCAGAAATGGTTACTTCCCATGACTACCTGCCTGTATTCAACAAAGTACTCTATAAAATAATCACTTCTTTTTCTCTCAAAATATAAAATGTTGAAAACTTTAAGCTTTCATCACCTAGTTTCTACATATGCTAATTTTAAATACTTTTGCTTGATCTGTATTCAGTGTAGGTCAGGACAAAAATGAAGAAGTAATATTTTTTTCTATTTAGATTAAAAAAACAGAGCTTTCCTTGTGAGTAACTTTAGATTAGTAACATCCAATAGAGTTATCTGCAGTGCCCATCAAATGCTTGACATGTGGTGGGCATGGCAGAGGACCTTTTACTATTCTTTATTCTTAATACATTTAAATTTATTTATTTTATATAATTTTTTAAAATTGTGATATTGAGGGGTACAGTTAAGGGTTAGGTACACAAATATGTCTCGTTCAGGCACCCTTGTTGATAAGGAGTGTCGCCCCATCCCCAGACAGGTATTTACTGCCATTAATCCCTTCCCTTATCCATCCCCCCCACCATAGTTTCCCACCACTGTCAGTCATTTTCTTGTGGTAATACGTTGGATGATCAAGGTCTATTATATGAGTGAGAACATGTGGTATTCAGTTTTTTGTTTCTGTGAGAGGTCACTCAGTATTATAGACTCTAGTTCCATCCAGGTTGCAATACATTTAAATTTAAACAGACTAGTACAAGTTGGTACTAGTGGCTACCAAATTGTAAAATGCAATTGTAACTATTCTTAGTATTCTGAGAAAAACATCATTTCATTTATGTTTTAATATCTGTTTGTGTTTCAAGCAAAAAACTTCAGGAAAAACATCTAGGTAAACTGCTTTCAAATCATGAATTTGGCTTTGTGTGTTTGTCTGTGTGTATCTCTGTGTTTTCAAATTGAACTTTGGTGAGGCATAAGGTATATATAATAACATTTACAAACTTCAGTTGCAATTCAATGAGTTGTTGTAAGTATTTATTATCACATGTCTACCACTACAGCCATAATATAGGACACAAGGTGTCCATGTCTCTCATCCCTAGCAACTACTGCCATCTTTTCTGTCATTCTAACTTTGCTATTCTACTTTGTCTGATTGTATTTCCTTGTCATGTTTTTGAGATTTACCCATGTTGTTCTTTGTTTCAGTAGTTTGCTCCTTTTTATTGCTGAGTAGTCTTCCATGGCATGGGTATCCCACGTTTTGTTTGTCCTTTCACCTGTTGATGAACATTTGGGTCATTTACATTTTGGGGGGCATTAGAAATAAAGTCTTTGTGTGAAAATAAGTTTAAAGAATAGCAAATACATATTTAGCATGATAAGAAACTATCAAACTATTTTCCAAAGTGGTTGTACAATCTTGTATTTCCACAAGCAAAGTATGAGCATTCAGTTGTTGTAGAACATTGCCAACATATAGTACAGTCAGTCCTCTTATTTTTAACAATCAGAGTGTAAATGTAGCAGTATATCATTGCAGTTATAGTTTGTGTTTGCCTAATAACTACTGATGTGGAGCACCCTGTGCATATTAGGCATTGGTATATTTTCTTTGGTAAAATGTCTAATTGAATCTTTTGCCCATTTTTTTTCAGTTGTTTTTCTCCTTATCATTGAGTTGTAAGAGTTCTCTCCACAGTATATTTTGAATACAATATAATTGTCCATACATGTTTTATATTTGCTTTGGCATAGGGATTGTCTTTTTCATTCTTTAAATATCTTTTAAAGTGAAAAAGTTTTAAATTTGAGAAAGTGCAATTTTCAACCATTTTTATTGTGCTTGTTTATTATCTTAAAAATTTATTACTAATCCACAACAATAAATTATTTTTATCTTCATTCTTCTAAGAATTTTATAGATTTGGCCTGATATTTAGTTCTATGATTCATTTTAATTTAATGGCTGTTTATAGCATATGGCAAAGTTTGAGGTATCTTTCCTTCCTTCCTTCCCCCCTCTCTGCCTCCCCCCGTTTATTTCTTCTCTTCCTCCTCCTCCTTCTTTTGCCTATATGTCTCCAGATGTTCCAAGAACATGTGTGGAGATGGTCTTCTTTTACCTATTCAATTATTTTGGTAACACTTTCAAAAATGTATTGATTATATATGTTTGATTCTATTTCTAGACTCTATTCTAGTCTATACAGATTGTGCTGTTAACTTCTATGTCCACCTAAATATCTTTAAGAAAAAATTCTGTTAAGAGTGCCGGTCACAGTGGCTCGCACCTGTAATCTCTGCATTTTGGGAGGCTGAGGTGGGAGGATTGCTTGAGTCCAGGAGCTTGACACCAGCCTGGGTAACTTAGTGAAAAAATGTTACAAAAAAATTTTATAAAAAATCGAAACATCAGCCATGTGTGTTGGTGGGCACATGTTGTCCTAGCTACTTGAGAGACTGAGGTGGAAGGGTCGCCTGAGCCTAGGTCACTGCTGTGATGAGTCATGATCGTGCCACTGCACTCCAGCCTGAGCAATAGAGGCATCAAATCAAAAAAAATATTTTAAAGCAGTTAGAGTAGATTATGTCGTGTGCAACTGAGAGCAATGATGGGGAGATGCCTTCCATTTAATTTAATTATGAAATGTATACTTTGGCTTTTGAAAAGTTCATTTGGGACTATGTAGAATATCTTTGTACCTTTCCCTCAATTTTGTTGTGAAATTAAAACTTCTCTAAAAATATAACATCTTACAAAAGAGTCTGCATGAAGGTATGTACTGGAAATATTAGTGATGCTCAGTGATAAAGTCAACCTTAAGAGATGACATTTTTTCATATCCCTTCTACATACTTTTAGCGTTGCTTACAGACAAGCCAGTGTTTTGATTATTCTTGGGTATGTGGCTTACTTTTCTATTGAGTGATTGTTGTATAAGGTGTTATTTAGTTCTTCCACAAATAGGAGATGAGAACAACCTCTTGTGAATCGAAAGAATTCTGTTATCTGCCTTTTGAAGTGGGGTTTGAAACCATTTAGCAAGTTTAAACACACATAAACATTTAGACTTCTTCACATTCTTAATCTCATTAGTTATCTTAGGAAAAAAATTAGTAACTCTTTGAAAGATATAAAAATTTAGGCTACAGTTAAATAATACAAGCAAGCTATGGCAAAGATATTTTCAGAGGACATATACCTCAGGGAGTTATTAATGTTATCTTTGTTGTCAGAACACGCTTCTGAAACACCTGTCTCTTGGTTTCTCCACTAGATTATAGATAGCCACTAGATTATTCCATATGTTACATCTTAATTCAGGGCTACAGTCTTCTATTCACACTATAACATTCCATGGTACCTATAATATTCATCTAGGGCCATGTAGATCTACTATCTGGCATTGACTTTATCTATTGACAATCTTTTTATTTAGGGATTCAAAATATCCATTTGCCAATTATATCCCTTGTGTTAACGTTCATGGGTTCATGAATGAAGAGGGCTTTGAGGTGGGCCCAGTGGCTGAAAACTTACATATGGATAAAGGCACACACTGAGACATATTTGCCACTCTTCTGGTGTTCATTTCATAAGCATAGTTACCTCATCTTTCTAATTAGACCAAAACTATTTAAAGGGAAAGATCTGTTTCTTAAGTGCGCACTTTCTCTGTCTCTGTCTCTCTCACCAATATAGCATAGTTTTGAGCATTCAGTCAGTACTGAGTAAATAACATTTGATTGAGTGATGAATGCAAGATATTGAGAGAATTTTTATAGACTTTTACAGAGTGAAGAGCTCATGATCAGAGAGGACAAAGGAAATGGATTTGATGGATTGGCATGGAAAAGGACCAAGTTGATGAGGATCTGTGAAACAAACGAGGGTATGAAGAATACCACCCCCACTGGGAGGGAGAGCAACACAGTACTGAGAGGCTGAGATAATTTTTATTGTAATATGAATAAACTGGAGGTTGATGGAATTGCTAATAAATATGGAGAGACAGGAGTTAGAGAAACCTGAGATAAGAATACTTCATGACAGAAAGCACAGAGCAGGTCAAACTTAGAACAAGTTTATAATACTGGGACATTTGTCATTCTTTGAACATGACCTATAATTTTGCGCGTTCTGCCTTTTTTTATGTGTAATATCCTTTCCTCCAATCCTGTCTGAGTTTGAAGAACTGGCTCACATGTAAAATCCTTCAGGAAACCTTACTTAATTCCCTTATCACAGTGACTCTGCCTATACTCACCCTCATAGAATGCCTATGGTATTTTTCTCAGTGCATTTATGCTCTTATTTTGTTTGTGCTTTCACTACAGCACACATTGCATTTCCTTGTGTTATAGCAAATTGTAAAAATCTCCTTGAGGGAAGGAACCTTATTTTCATATGAATTTTCCTCAAAGTACTTAATATAGCAAAGCATATAGGAGGTTCTTATCAAATCTTTGATGAATACAGCTTAAGCTGAAAAAGGAAAGCATCAGGAATTTAGAATAGACAGAGGGATGACACCAGGAGTAATAAAAATAATGTGCGTTTTCCTGTTACTCTACTCAGTCACCCACCAACTATGGATGGTTTACAGGGAGTCATCACCTAATGCAAACTGTTAGTTTAAACAATAGATCCTGTCTGGGTTTCACTCATGAGCATCTATTAGCCAAAATAATATATTTTTACACACATTTCATAGTCACTGTGTTTCTTATTAAATGTGAAACTTAACTACTGCTTGAGCATGCGAATGCCCCGCATTATGAAATTAAATCTTAAGGATATTCACTCTGAAATAAATCCACACATTATCAACTGAAGCACACAAATGGACAATTTCTTTTTTTATACTTATTCTATTTTATTTTAAAAATGTGGGGTACAAATGAGGGTTAAACACATACATGGTCATCATACAGGTAAAGTGTGGGTAGCTTTATTGATGTTATGTGTCCCACCTCCCCTGGCAGTGTCTCACTACTGCCAATCCCTTTCTTATAGTATTATGATAAATGTTCAGGGTCCCCTTATGAGTGAGTACATGTGGTACTCATATCTTTGTTTCTGTGAGAGATCACTCAGTATTATAGACTCTAATTCCATCCAGTTTGCTGCAAAGTTCATAATTTTGTTTGTCTTTATGGCTGCATAATATTCCATCATGTAAATGTACCACATTTTCTTTATCCCGTCCACTTTCGATGGGCAGCACGATTGGCTCCATGTTTTTGCTATTGTGAATAATGCTGCAATAAACACGTGTGTGCAGGTATCTTTATTATAGAGTGATTTGAGTTCCTCTGCTTATATTCTCAGTAGGGGGATTGCTGGGCTATATGGAAGGTTGATTTTCAGATTTTTTAGAAATCACAAACTGTTTTCCACAGAGGTTGTACTAGTTAACATTCTCACCAACAGTGTAGAAATGTTTCCTTTTCCCCACATCCTCTCCAGCATCTGGTTGTTTTTCTGTTTTTGTTTTTGTTTTGAGTTATTGATGATGGCCATCCTGACTGGAGTTAGGTGGTATCTCAGTGTGGTTTTAATTTGCATTTCTATGATGATTAGTGAAGCTGAGCACTTTTTCATGTATCTGTTGGCTGCTCATATGTTTTCTTCTGAGAAGTGTCTATTCATATCTTTTGTCCATTTTTTAATATATTTGCTTTTTAGTTTTTGGCACATTTGAGTTCTTTATAGATCCTGGATGTTAGGCCTTTGTCAGATTTACAGTTGGCAAATATTTTTTTTCCATTCCATGGGCTGTCTCCCCACTCTCTTGATGCTTTCTTTTGTTTTGTAGAAGTTTTTCAGTTTGATGAGGTCCCACTTGTCTACCTTATCTTTTATGCATTTGCTTTTGGAGAGTTGATCAGGAATTGGTTGCCTATTCCAATTTTCGTAATGGTGTTTCCAAAATTTTCTTCTAGATTCTTATAGTTTGAGCTTTTATGTTTAGGTCTTTGATCCATTTAAAGTTGATTTTTGTGTATGGTGTTAGGTAGGGGTTCTGTCTTCTGTATGTGGTCAGCCAGTTTTCCCAGCACCATTTACTGAATAAGTTCTCCTCTCCCCATTGGTTGTTGGTGGAGGCTTTGTCGAAGATGAGTTGGTTGAGGAATTAAGGTTTTGCTTCCAGAATCTCTATCATGTTTCATTGGTCTGTATGTCTGTTCTTGTACCAATACCAGGCTGTTTTGATTATTGTAGCTTTATAGTAGAGTCTGAAGTCTGGAAGTATAATATCTTCCCCTTTGTTTCTTTTGCTAAGTGTTGTTTTGGCTATTCGTGGTCTTTTATGTTTCCATATGAATTTCTGTATTGTCATTTCCAGGTCTGAGAAGAATGATGTTGGTAATTTAATAGGTATCATGTTAAATCTGCAGGTTGCCTTTGGTAGGATGGACATCTTAACAATGTTAATTCTTCCAATCCATGATCATGGACTATTTTGCCATTTGTGCCTTCTTGGATTTCTTTGAGTAGTGTTTTGTAGTTTTCATTGTAAAACTACTTCTCCAGCTAGGAAGATGCCAAAGTATTTCATTTTTGTGTGTGGCTATTGTGAATGGGATTTTGCTTTTTATTTGGGTTTCTGTCTGTTTATTGTTGGTGTATAGGAATGCGACTGTCTTTTGCACATTTATTTTATACCCTGAGACTTTGCCAAAGTCCTTTTTCAGTGCAAGGAGGTTTTTGATAGATTCTCTTGGGGTTTTCAAGGTATAGAATCACGTCATCTGCAAAGAAGGATAACTTAACTTCCTCTTTTCCTATTTAGATATCCTTGATTTCCTTCTTTTGTCTAATTGCTCTAGCTATCAACAATTTCTCAACAGATCTTTTTCTACATCAACATTTGAACATTATCTATGACAAATATAGCTGTATGCACAGATATTTCTGTATATTTTGTTCACTTTTGTTTTATAGCTATAAGTACGCACATGCATATGAGCACGTGTACGTGTATACACACACACACACACACACACACGCAGCCAACTCACCCTATGTACTAAAGTTGTGCCTTCAAGTTGACTGCCACCGCTTTCACTTTAAGATATTAAAGTTTTTTCTTTTTTCTTTTTTAAAAATTTAACTGGAGTCAGTTTCTCAAGGCTTTTCTTGAATTTTATGGTGTTGTTGAACACTGATCCAGGATTGGGTTTTATTGTCAGTCTTTGAGCTTTAGCTAAGAAATCTAGAAATTTTCTTAATTTCTGGCCCATAAACACATTGTGAGATGTGAGTAACTTATAGTTAAAAGAAACAAGAAGAAAAAAAGTGAATAGAATTGTATATAAGAAATAATTCATTTATTATAGTCCATTTACAGAATGTAATGAATTGTATATTTTGTTTTTACAAAAAGGCACAAATTAAAACCTTAATAAACTTTAAATGTTTGCTTAAAAATAAAGATTGTTAAGAAAAATAAGTCCTATATCTTTACATTGCAGATTGTTACAATTTAACAGATTGTTAAATCCACATACTAAGCTAATGGCAATGGGTTTGGGTGGAGAATAGGGGGTGTTGATAGGCCTGTGTTGAGGAAGGTATTCAGAAGGAAGCATTGTATGATCTCAACAAATACACGGTTTTTATAAATACTGAGGCAAAAGACTGACAACCACTGGGAGATAAACTCTAAAGGGCATTATAACACAGAATGTGATTTTGACTAGACTGAATTTACAAGGAGTTGGCAGTGGGGGCATAATCTGATATGAGACTGAGGCATTACTCCACTGGGCCACATTTTAATATTTCTTTATACATATTTTCCATCTTGCTGATAATTCTTACAAATTTGATGCTTTTGTAGAACAAGTAGAATTGTGAGTTATATTTTACAATGGACAGAACAGGTTTTGTATACTCTCATATTTTATGTTCTGCCATGTTTTTAATAAATACACATAATTTTTCTCATGTATTGAGACTTACAGTTGTTATAACACAAAGTTGGATGTAGGAAGATAATATGCCTTCCCTGTGGTGACCCCTGTAGTGACCCTCATGTATCAACAAGACCGTGGACCACATGCTATTTTAAAGAAAATCCCAGAAGTAGTAAGTGTTTAACCCAGAAAGAGTTGGATTAAGAACTGTATTTTAACAAATACCAACTGTAAATAGGAAGCCTATGTTTTCAATCCTGTTACTTTATATCATTGAATCTCTTATATCTTTTATTATTCAATTCTTGAAATGTATTTTGCATAGACACATCGAGTTTTAAATATTGTATAAAGGATTAATGAGGGATAGATTACTTTGGAATTTCCAATTTAATTATGCCTTTAAATTTATCTAGGTATTAGAAGTCATTTGCTATGATACTGACTCTGAAAATTGTGTTTTAGAAAAAAGGAACTTTTGAAATTGCAAATCCTTAAACTTGATCTGTAACTCTAATCCTACATTAACATGCATAAAAATTTTAAAATAACCAATTTTAGTCTGACTTTATTGGGTCGGACACTTTCATCAAAATTCATGGTACCTTTACACCCAGATTGAAGAACTCATATACTGTTTCCCACTGAAAGGGACAAAGACTCTTTCGAGAAATGGTTGATTCTAGGTTTGGCAACTGTGTAAGTTTTGGATGTTTTTTGTGCCAGAAAGCATGGAGGCCATGAAAGCCTACTAGGGTAGCCTTCCTTGAAGATTTTCCCTATTTAAAATTAGGTTCTGTGTTTGCTTTTGGTTCTACTTGCCTCTGGCTGCAGAAATGAATATGTATTGTCAAAGTAATATACTGACCTGAGCATTCTGCTGTAAAATAATAGACCTGAGCCTGTTGCTATCTCTCCTCAACTAATCTATGGCTTTCAGCAACATCCACCCAAATCCACAGTCCATGTCATTCCCATTTCCCCGATGTATTTTTTTAAAGGCCGGAGAGACTTCAAGAGCTTGTGTATTCCCTTCGCTGTTTATCTACTTCCAGATGACCACAGATGAAAACCTGTCCAATTCCAGGGCCACTTGCGACATGGTTGTCTATCAATCATAAACAACCAAGAAAGTCTCCATATAAGGAGAAAAACAAAACAAAACAAAGAAACAGACAAAAAACAGGGTTCAGAGAGCTTCTGGAGGACCACATGAACACGTGGAGGCAGAAAGGAATGTGAAAAAGAACTCATCCACTTGTTGGATGAGTGGTGCACCCCAACTGCAAAGGGACAGAAACTCCTGAGCCCTATTTCTCTCTCCATCTGTGTTTAGTTGTATCCTTTAATGCTCATAATAAACCACAAACACAAACATTTCCCTGAGTTCTGTGAGCTGCTCAGGCAAATTAATTGAACCCAAAGAGGAAGTTGTGGAAACCTTACCTCGAAACCAGTCAGTCAGAAATTCTGAAGGCCAGGACTTGAGACTGGGGGGAACAAGAGGGTGGTCTTGTGGTACTGAGCTTTCCATCTGTGGGATCTGATGGTATCTCTGGGTAGTGTCAGAACTGAATCGGAGGACACTCAGATGGTGTCTGCTGCTTGGTGTGTGAGGAAGACTCCTGATACATTTGGTCACAGAACTCTTCTTCTGGGCTTATGACTGTTGTGGTGGGGTGAGGGCAGAGGAAAAACATGCTCTGAGAGGGTTTCCTCTAAAAAGCTGCTTCCTCAACTCCAGGTCAGCCAGGGATTCAATTCTAAAACCCCATTCTGAGAGTCTGTGTCTTTCGACCTTCACTGTAGCCAGCTGCCTTGAAGTGCAGCTCCTAACCAAGGACTCAGTGCATGTGATTTGTTGAGAGAAGGTGCTTCAGGAAAATGCTGGGGTAGTGAAACAAGAGAAGGCAGGATGGATCGTGGAACAAGCTGGTCTCAAGTACAGTCCAGCCTTGGCTTGATCCACAGTGTTCTGGAGCCTAAACCATACCAAAAAGTTGCCTTCACCCTTCCTCCTTCACCACCTCTCCCTACCCACTGTGAGTCAAGTGGGCCGGTCTTTTATGCCCCCATGTCAGGCAGTCATTGGCTTTAGACCAACAGGTATGAGACAGTGGGGATACTTCCCCAGGTGAGGAAACTTCCATAGGCTGTGGATAGTTCTCCAGGAAAGGGGACAGCTGGGGTAACCTGGGAGGTCAGCATAGCATCTTCTACATGTTAGCTGAGAATACAGGCCCAGAGAAACATGTCAAATACAGAATGTGAGAGTATTAGTCTGCTAGGGGCGCCATAACAAAATATCACAGATGGGTGTCTTAAAAAACAGGAATGTATTCTCTCACAGTTCTGGAGGTTAGAAGTCCAAGACCAAGGTGCCAGCAGGGTTGGTTTCTCCTGAGGCCTCTGTCCCTGCTTGCAGAGACAGAACTGCCTTCTCTCTGAATCCTCATGTGACCTTTTATCTATCTGTACATCCCTTGTGTCCTCTTCTTCTTATAAGGTCACTGGTCATACTGGCTCAGGACATCGCTCTTATCATCTCATTTAACTTTAATTGTCTATTAAGGCCCTATCTCCAAACATAATCATATTCCAAGGCACTGTGGACTAGGTCTTCCACATATGAATTCTATGGGAACACAGTTCAATCCATAACAGTGGAAAATTCAACAAGGAAAATAATCCGATGTCTTTACACATTACAAATAGGTAAAATGATAAGATGTCTGGGATTTGCTTTAAAACATTCTGCGTGTGCTTCCATCCAAAAGCAAACGTGGGCAATGTGTTGAAAGCATGAAGGGGAAAATCTTTGACATTTTAAAAACCGAATGACAGATCCATTTACTATGTTTTCCTAATTTCATTCAAATGTGTATAAAAATGATAATTATTAAAGATAAATTAGAAATCATGTTCGTTCAACTTGTTACATGAAAGGACCCCTTATTCCTTGTGTTTTGATGGACGATAGTACCAGTTTTGTTACTCAACTAAATAAAATCCTTGCCCACCTATCCTAGCAGGAAATTCCTTTTGAGCAGCAGTGATGAGCTCTTGCGTATCCTTTCTTTTTGCATCTTTGGACTCTGTGGCAGGCCTGGCCATAGCCTTTCAAGTCCCAATTTTAAATGTTCTTCAGGCTGGGCATGGTTGCTCATGCCTGTAATCCCAGCACTTTGGGAGGCAGAGGCAAAAGAATTGCCTGAGCTCAAGGGTTGGAGACCTGATCTCTAAAATAAATACAAAAAATTAGCCAGGCATGTTGGCACATGCCTGAAGTTCTGGCCATTTGCAAGGCTGAGGTAGGAGGACTGTCTGAGCCCAAGAGGTTGAGGCTTGTGCCACTACACTCCAGCCTGGGTGGCAGAGCGAGGCTCTGACACAAATAAATAAATAAATAATAAAATAAAATGCCCTTTGGATTCTGGTTTCCATTCACAGTTCACCAAATTCTCACCATACTCTTGCTCTTGCTATATTCCAGCTTGTGTTACGGCTTTTCCTGTATTTGCTTCATTTTTTTCTTTTAATATGTGAGTTTCTCCAGGGAACAAGTTTTATTTATCTTTTAGATCTATTACATTTTCACAGGGTCTTGCACAAAGTAAATACTCAGTAGATATGTGAATTAGCTACCACTAGCAAAATAGGCTCATATTGTGCATGCATATATACATTTTTAGTTCCTGCTAAGTATTATGCATTTTTTGCATATATTAGTTTCTATCTAATTAAGTTGGATTATTTCCCCAGGACTTTTTACCTCAGTAATTTTGACTTGCAAATTTTTTGTGTCACATTTGTCAATATAGACATGAATTAGAATAGGTTTAGATAATAGCTATCACACAAAATTTGGTAAGTGTACGACAAAAGGTGGAAAGTTCTTCTGTATGTGCTAAAAACTGTTGTTATAGAGTTGAGATTACCAATATGTGAAGGGTTCAGGAACAATGAAATGTGTTCATTAAATTTTTATCTTTTGAAGACTCATGCCTTTTTGAGGGTCTTCCCCACTTGAGTTCACAGAAAGTAAATTCAAAGCTTTAAATTTCCTTACACTAAATGGTAAATGCTGGTGAAATGCTTGAAGGGTCTTTTTTCTGTCTCTGTTTCCAACTCTCTCTCCTTTTCTTCTTAAACCCACATATAGCCACAGAAGCCTGGAAATTAAGGAGTAGCTGGCCTTATCGCCACTGGCATATCAGTCTGGTTTTCAAATCAGGTGGGTTCTTTTTATCTCAGGCACCTACTAGACAATGATGAGCAGTATCTTGCCTGAAGGTTCCTGACACACGTAGCCTTTTGGTAAGAAGGCTGCAGTCACCACCCACTGAGGTCAGCCAGGGAGTGTCTCCTCCTGCAAGGAAAGAAGGCCTGGTTTTGTTTGTTGAACCCTTCTCAAACACAAAAGAAAAGAACAAACTCAGAGGCTAACGTGTCTTGATTGAGTGTAAGATTTCACTTTAATATTTGGTACTCTTTCCCTGCATACTCTGGTTTCCTTTGGCTTTCAGAATATCTCTGTTGGCAGCCTGGGTATTGCTGAGCTGGTAAATAAAATTCAGATTGCAAAACTAAGTCTCAGCTGGAAAACAGGTCCTTTAGTTTTGGGATATTCTTGATTGTGATGCACTGATTTCCTTCCTTTCACAGTTTCTGGGCTTACCCTTTTCCAACCCTTGTTTTATGTTTTTAGTTGTTGCCTGAACAATATGGCATGCTAAAAAGTGTCATGTTCTAGATAGATTAATTCATTAAATATCTTGTCAAAGGTAACACCTTGAAACTCTAAACATTGTTAGTAAATAAAGAGACCTTCAGGCTCTTCTGAAGTTCCAACTGAAAGACCAGGAATTTAAACCAATATTATCTTCTTCATGTTATTTAAGCTAGTTGCATGTCTTTTTACTAAGCAAACAGGCAAAAATAGCATCAGCTTGGGAAAAGGGTTAAAAAATATGCCACCAAACAAAACAACCCCCAATTACCTTTGAGTTGTGTTTTCTTTTTTGTTCCTATTTTCTATTTGGATTCCATTGTGCTAAAACAGCGACCAAAAACAAAACAAAAGAAGCCTATTATCTCCCAGCATAGAACACACATGAACCATGTGGGCTCCACACTGTAGTTCTAATATAAAAATCTATGGCAGAAAATTCACCTTATATCTCTGGAAGATCAGGTGGGTGGAGAAGCCATTTCGTGTGCATGAGAAACTTTTATTCAAAGCACAAATAGCTGAAATAATAACTAAGAAATTCAGCAAAGAGGTAAATTCTTTCCAGATACAATTTTCCTTTTTCTTCAGCTTTGCCAACTATAAAAATTCACAGCGATAAAGACATGGCAGAGAAAAAAAAAGTTTCTATGTAAAGTGGAATTTCAGTCATGGCTTGATGGGCTATAGAAATCACGATGATTCTGGTGTCACCATTGGAAAATGTTGCAATAAATATTGTACATTTCTTCTTCTTCCTTATTTCCAATGGTAAAACAATGTATTGAGGATATTCAAAGAAAATATAGTTTGTGTTTTCTAATTAGATGATGAGAAATCCCTTTTCTCATCCTCCTCTAAAATAGAAATAAAACACATACACACACACACACACACACACACACACACACACACACACAACTGGCCATAATTGCTGGTTGTGACAGCTCTCCAATGGCATTAATGGATTGTATCACGTGGCACAATGACGGAACGACTCTGCCAGTGAGCGGTTTGTCAGTTCTCTTACTCTTTCTGAAAGTGGAATCTTCATCAAGAGGATGCAATTACTTTCTATAAGAGAAACAGGTAATTCTTTTGTAGGGTCATGGAGACATGGCAAAAATCACTACACTGCATTAGTGGTACACTGTTTAGTGGAAATTTCTTTTTTTTTTTTTTCTGTTGTCCTGATAGACCGGAGAGACTTCAATTTGTAAAGAAATATTCTATTTTACATGAAAGAGGGAGATTGTAGTGCGAGAAGGAATGAGAATGACTGGGAAGGTACAAACACAAGTAGAAAATAGGATCCTTTACGTGTTTTATTGGAATATATTTCAAAATACCACAGAATGAAATTTAAGGCAATGTTTTCCAGAAAATCATAATTCAAAAAACTCTCAAGTCTTTAGATTTTATACAAGGACAACTCTGAGCTATTAATTTTAGAAAAAGCTATTTTCACTCAACACACTAATAATGTCTAATGCAGTGGTAGTTTAATTCAGCTTAGAGCAGGGTAGAGTGTATATGATCTTATGACTTAGGCTTTCTCTATCACAGTTTTATTTTACTGTTTTTATTTTCTAAATCTGGCATATATAAGAATAAGTGTTGCCATATCCCCTACAAGTAAAATACAAATATCTATTTTAATGCAAATTTTCCCATCTAAGAAGAATTTTCCATTGATGATGCTGGCACACTCTATATGTTGATACTAAATAACAATTTATGCCTGGTGTTATGACGAAGAAGTCACAAAAAGGTCTGTGATCCCTGTGGACCAAAGTGGGTAAAACAGGATACTGCAATTACCAACTACTGTAGGCCCTCGGGAAGCATAAAGAAGAAAGAGAGGCATACACATTATTTTTCTGGAAGGATTTTAAGAGAACTAAAGCAAAAAAGGACCTTAAAATGGTGAGATAATGGTTTCTTTTATATGTCTATCAGGATAACAGTGTCCATTGTTATCTGTGTAAAAAACACTCATTAAGTATCTGATGACATACTGAAGTATAATAATACTAATTTGATATTTAGACTCAGAAATCATTTACATAAGTTGTTAGCACCATAAAATTCACCCTGGAAATTTAGAATTGACTCCATCCTCACTTGATAGACAAGTCATTCCATTATTCTAAGCAGTGCCTATTTTAGAGAATGCAAAGTCAAATTATTTGTGTAATGCCATGGTGTTTTCATCATCACTAAAATCACAATACCAAGTTTATTTTTTTAACAGGATAAATTTAATTTTGAGGATCTTTAAAACATGAAAGTGTGATCTTAAAAAAAATAGGCAGGAGTGGCACTGTCATAAAACCAGGCTTGGAATTACTGGCCTTTGTGGGGTTGGGGCGGGGGGACACCCTATACTCAATTAATTTTATAAATACCTAAGATTATGAATTCATAATAACAGTATCACAATGTTTGTTGTCATATAACCAGCCAAAAAGATAGTGACAAATTGTAAGCATACGGTTGAGTGAATAATCACAATGGAAAACCCACGTCTCTACCACCCAAGGCGTAAAATTGAACACTCCGCACACACACCTCAGAAGCTCCTTCCTGTCCCCTAGTAGTTACAAACTCATACTCTAGTCCACCATTTCTTGTTCACAGATCTCCATGATACTAGTTTTTGACAACATGGATTAGTACCACCTGTTCTAACTGCTACACAAAGGAATCATATAGATATATGTATTTTTTGTATCTTTTATTATATTGCATATTTTTATTTAAAGATGTGGAGTACAATTCAGGATTAGGTATATCATCGTACAGGTAAAGTTTGGTACTCTTATTGATGTTATGTGCCTCTCCTCCCTCCCCTGGCAGTGTCCAACTACTGCCAATCCCTTCCTTATAGTTTTGTGCTAAATGTTCAGGGTTCATTTATGAATGAGTACATGTAGTACTCAGATCTTTGTTTCTGCAATAAATCACTGAGTATTATAAACTCTAATTCCATCCAAGTTGCTGCAAAGTCCATACTTTTATTTTCTTTATGGCTGCATAATATTCCATTGGGTAAATGTATCACATTTTCTTTATCCAGTCCAATTTCCATGGGCAGCACACTTGATCCCATGTTTTTGCTATTGTGAATGATGCTGCAATAAACATGCAAGTGCAGATGTGCTTTTTATAGAGTGATTTGAGTTCCTCCAGGTATAGTTCCAGAAGGGGGAATGCCGGGTCTTATGGTAGGTAGATTTTTAGATCTTTTGGAAATCTCCAGTTTTCCACAGAGGTTGTACTAGTTTACACTCCCACAAACATCCTCCCCAGTACCTGCTGTTTTTTGAGATATTGTTGATGGCCATCCTGACTGGAATTAAGTGTTATCTCAGTGTGGTTTTAATTTGCATTCTTTGATGACCAGTGAGACTGAGTATTTCTTCATGTATCTGTTGGCTGCTTGTATGTCTTCTTCTGATAAGTGTATTTTGCCCACTTTTTAATAGTGTTTTTTTTTTTCTCCTTCCAACATGTTTGAGTTCCTTGTAAATCCTAGATGTTAGACCTTTGTCAGATTTACAGTTGGCAAATATTTTTTTCCCATTCTGTGGGCTATCTCCCCACTCTCTTGATGGTGTGTTTTGCTTTGCAGAAGTTTTTCAGTTTTATGAGGTCACATTTGTCTATTTTATCTTTTATGGCATTTGCTTTTGGAGAGTTGCTCAGGAATTGGTTGCCTATTCCGATTTCTGTAAGAGTGTTTCCTATGATTTCTTCTAGGAGTTTTATAGTTTGAGGTTTTACCTATAAGTCTTTTATCCATTTAGAGTTGATTTTTGTCCTGTTTCAGTCTTCTGCCTGTGGTGTCAGTTTTCTCAGCACCATTTACTGAGTAGGTTCTTTTTTCCCCAGTGATTGTTGGTGGAAGTTGCTGAAGATGGGTGGTTGAGAAGTTGAAGTTTTGTTTCTGGAATCTCTATCCTGTTCCACTGGTCTACATGCCTGTTCTTGTACAAACACCAAGTCATTTTATTGTAGCTTTATGGTAGAATTCAAAGTCTGGAAGTGTGATGCCTCCGACTTTGTTCCTTTTGCTAAGGATTGTTTTGGCTATTTTTGGTCTTTTATGCTTCCATATGAATTTCTGTATTGTCATTTCCAGGTCTGAGAAGAATGATGTTGGCAATTTAACAGGTATTGTGTTAAATCTGTAGATTTCCTTTGGTAGGATGGAAATTTAAAAAATGTTAATTCTTCCAATCCATGAGCGTGGAATATTTTTCCATTTGTTTGTGTCTTCTTTGATTTCTTTGAGAAGTGTTTTGTATTTTTCATTATAAAAGTCTTTCACTTCTCTGGTTAGGAAGATGCCAGGGTATTTTTTTTTTGTGGCTATTGTGAGTGGGATTACGCTTTTTATTTGGGTTTCTGTTTATTTATTGTTGGTATATAGGAATGCAATTGTCTTTTGTATATTTATTTTATACCCTGAGACTTTGCCAAAGTCCTTTATCAGCACAAGAAGATTTTTGACAGATTCTTTTGGGTATTCAAGGATAAGATCACGTCATCCTCAAAGAGGGATAATTTAACTTCCTCTTATTTGGATATCCTTGATTTCCCTCTCTTGTCTGATTGCTCTAGCTAGGACTTCCAATACTATGTTGAACAGGAGGGGTGAGATTGGGCAACCTTGTCTTGTTCCAGTTTAAGGGGAAATGCTTCCAATTTTTGTCTGTTTAGAAGTATATTGGCTGTTGGTTTATCATAGATGGCTCATAGTATTTTGAGGTATGTTCCCTCTATGCCTAGGTGTTCAAGGGTTTGTATCAAGAAGGGATGCTGGATTTTATGGAAAACTTTTTCTGTATTTTATATTCATGTGGTTCTTGTTTGTACTTCTGTTAATGTATTTAATTATGCTTATGGTCTTGCAGATGTTGAACCAGCCCTGCATCCTGGGGATGAAGCCTCCTTGGTTATGGTGGATGATTTCTGAGATGTGTTATTAGATCTGGTTTGCTAGAATATTGTTGAAAATTTTTGCATCTATGTTCATCAAGGATATTGGCCTATAGTTCTCTTTCTTTGTTAGATTTTTACCTGGTTTGGGTATCAAAGTGATATTAGCTTCATAAAATGATATGGAGAGAGTTCTGTCTTTCTGGATTGCCTGGAATACTTTCAATAGGATTGGTATCAGTTCATCCTTGTATGTCTTGTAGAATTCTGCTGGAAAGCTGTCTGGTCCAGGGTGTGTTTTTTTTTTTTTTCAGCAGAAGCAGCAAGACTTTAATGATGATCTTGTAAGATCGGGTGTCTGGTGAGCAGGCACCCAGGGTTTTTTTTTATGTGGGTAGCTTTCTTATGATGAAGTCAATTTCCTGGGTTGTTATTGGTCCATTCATTTAGGGTCTAAATTTTTTCTTGTTTCAAAATTGGGAGGTTGTGTGATGTTCAGAAAGTCCTCCATTTCATTTATGTTTTTGAGCTTGTTTCCATACAAGTGTACATAATAATCTCTGATAATCTTTTATATTTCTTTGAGGTCAACTGTACTTGATCTTTTGCATTTCTGATTGTGTTCATCTGGGTGTTTTCTGTCTGTTTCTTGGTCAATCTGGCTAGGGGTCCATCAATCTTGTTTGTCCTTTCAAAGAACCAACTTTTTATTTTATTGATTTTTTCTATTATATGTTTGTCTCTTATGTCCCATATTTGACTTTCATTGGTGATCA
>CAUYQG010077900.1:0-15718 GCA_963574415.1 Tarsius wallacei | reverse complement strand
GAGTTGGAGTCTCACTCTGTCGCCCAGACTGGAGTGCAGTGGCCGCTCCCGGCCACCGCAGCCTCGACCTGCTGGGCTCCGGCGATCCTTCCGCCTCAGCCTTCCAAGTAGCTGGAACTACAGGCGCACGCTACCATGCCCAGCTAATTTTTTGATTTATTGTAGAGATGAGGTCTCGCTTGCCCAGGCGGGTCTCGAACCCGCGGGCTCAGGCAATCCACTCACCTCAGCCTCCCAAAGGCGCAGGATTATAGGCTGAGCCACCGAACCCGGCCCAGACTCTTAATACTTACCTACAGGGCACATGAATGCTAGGGCTGTTGCTGTAGCTTTTCTTTTCCTTTGCTGCTTACCACTAAGGTGGGCTTCCCTGTGGTCTTATGGGTTGCGAGTTAGAATGGAAGGGCAGGTTTAATTCTGTTCCTCTCTTACCCCTAGTTCTCCCTTGCACATATAGAAGGACCTTTTAAAATCCTTCCCTATGTGAGGCAGCACCTCTAACATTGCCCCTTTATCCTGGGTCTTAATCTAGCCAAACAAAAGTCCCGATGTTGGCAATACTTTTTACATTTTATCTAGCATTTTTAGTTGCTTTAAATAGGTCGATTTCTCTGAATAACTTAGTCTACCATTACCAGAATGCCAACAACTCTGCATCCCATGTTTCCCCTCAGCTATCCCTCGTGTTTGAGGAGCTAAGTCCTACTCTGGAAGCTGTACTGGCCCAGGGACACCCAGGGGTAGTCATTGCCTTCGTGGGGGCCTGTCGCAGAGTTGGGGCCCACCAAGCCCAGGTTCTGCAGCTGTTGTTGGAGGTGAGTGGTACATGCAATACATTTATGCCTGTGGTTCAAATTATACCTTATCTAATCTTGAGTTGTTGTACCTCTGGACCCAGGAGGTCTGATGACCAGGGAGTTCACAGATATAGAGGAAAACAAAGCCATGTCACAGCCATGGAATCAAAATTGAGTGCAGTGGCTCAGCCTGTAATCCCAACACTTTGGGAGGCCAGGGCAAGAGGACTGCCTGAGCCCTGGGGTTCGAGATCAGCCTGGGCAACTTGGTGAGACCTGGTCTCTACAATAAATCACACACACACAAAAAAAATCTAGCCAGGTGTGGTGGCATAGCATCTGTAGTTCCAGCTACTTGGAAGGCTGAGGAGGAAGATCGCCTGAGCCCAGCAGGTCAAGGCTACGGTGGCCGTGAGTGTGCCACTCATTGCACTCCAGCCTGGGTGACAAGAGTGAGACTCCAACTCAAAAAAAAAAATTATCTCCCAGAACTAAGAGAAGTTTATTTAAGGGATAAATGTTTGTTCAACCCCTGTATGTGTAAAGAGGCTAGGGATATAGCGAGGCAGATGAAATCCTGCCCTCGATCTTACATTGTTGTAGAGTGACATTGTTGTAGGCCTTCTTACCTTTCCTGAATGTTTTCCCTATCTAGAAAGTCAAGGTTAGGGATGGGAAAGTTCTCAGGTTCATTATGTTTTGTCTTCCCCTCTAGGCATTTCACTGTGCAGAGCCCTCATCCCGGCAAGTTGCCTGTGTGCCTCTCTTTGCCACTTTGATGGCTTATGAGGTGTATTATGGACTGACAGAGGAGGAGGGGGCAGTACCTGCAGAGCACCAGGTGAGGCAGGGAAGAGGCCAAGTCAGTGACTCATTGGGGACCAGGCCTCCCAGGACTCAGGAAGCCTCTCACCCCTAAGGTGAGGGTGGTGAGATCTCTGACTTCATCCAGATGGAGGTGGCAGTATCCAGGTGGCTCATCTATCTGGCTTGTTGTCTGCCTCCTAGTTTCCTATCTCTGTGCTCCCAGGTGGAAATGGCTGCAGCCAGGGCCCTGGGGGAGGTGACGGTCCTTGGATCTCTACTGCTTCAGCATCTGCTGCACTTCTCTACTCCTGGTCTTGTACTTCGAAGTCTGGGTGCCCTGACGGGACCACAACTTCTGACTCTTGCTCAAAGCCCTGCTGGCTCCCATGTACTCGATGCCATCCTGACTAGCCCTTCTGTGACACGCAAGCAGCGCCGCCGTGTGCTACAGATTCTAAAGGTCAGACTCATGGCTTCTGCTTTGATTCCCCACCATCATCCATTTAGAGAATATGAACTCCCCCCAGGCTATACCTTCAGAATCAAAGAGAAGATAGGTGGGTGGTTCCTAGACATTTTTTTTTTTTTTTTGAGTTAGAGTCTCACTCTGTTGCCCAGACTGGAGTGCAGTGGCCGCTCCCGGCCACCGCAGCCTTGACCTCCTGGGCTCCAGTGATCCTTCTGCCTCAGCCTTCCAAGTAGCTGGAACTACAGGCGTACGCTATCACACCCGGCTAATTTTTTTTGATTTATTGTAGAGATGAGCTCTTGCCAAGTTGCCCAGGCGGGTCTCAAACCCGCGGGCTCAGGCAATCCACTCACCTCAGCCTCCCAAGGTGCAGGATTACAGGCTGAGCCACCAAGCCCTGCTGGTTCCTAGACTTTTTTAAACCTACCTCTAAACTCCTTAGAAACTCTACTTCTCCCAGCCCCACAAAACACACTTTTGTGGACTTCCCTAGAGGGACCTACTTTGCTTATCTCAATGCAGGGACAATATGTGGCTCTGGCCTGTAGTCGCAATGGCAGCCGTGTGCTAGATGCCATCTGGAATGGAGCGGCCTTGGGGGCCCGGAAGGAAATTGCTGCTGAGCTGGGTGAGTACCAGCACCTCTCTTTGATGTTTTCAAACTCTCCTTATCTTACTCAGAATAGTGGGGTGGCTGGGGAGTACACTCAAATTCAGCAGAGACTCCAGCTCCATGGCCTTGCTCATGGCTTCTTAGTTTGCTTTCCCCTTTCCCTCTGCTGGCTGATTGTGCAATCCCCTGCTCCCACTCTTCCTCCTGACAGCTGTTCTTTGGATAGTGAGGTGTTCACTCTATCCCACTGACAGGCCTGGGGAAAATGGAGGGACATTCACTGCAAGTAGAGTCTGTCTTCAAACATGAATGGTACTAAACATGAGTGATTCCTTTTGCAGGGGAGCGGAACCAGGAGCTGATAAGAGACCCTTTTGGCCACCATGTGGCTCGAAACATGGCCCTAACCACCTTTCTGAAGCGGCGAGAGGCTTGGGAACAACAGCAGGGTGCAGTGGCCAAACGGAGGCGGGCATTGAAGTCTATACTTGAAGACTGAGGCCTGGGACTGATGGGGGAGGTGAAAGTGAGGATCCATCCCATCTCTTTCCTAGTTTAAATTGGAGTCAGAAGTCTTACTGCTAAACATTTTTGTATTTTTATTGGAAATGTTTTAGTTATTTTTTGGAAGAAGGGTATGAAGACATAGTGACCTCACAGTAAAGTCAGAGAGGGCTGTCGTCAGTGTGCTGGGCGCTTAGGGACAGGAGTTGGTGAAGGATCTAGATATAGCAGCAGTCAGGTTGGAATCAAGATGCCTGGGAACAGGCTTGTGGCCTTTCAGGGGAGATGGGAGGCTGCAAATGTAGCCAGGAAGGGACAGCATTCTTCAGGTATGGTGTAGGCTTGGGGTGTAAGGCATTATGCTGATGGGTCTGTCACAATAGAGTCAGAGAACAGTGGGGAAACTGGGTGAGTTACCTAGCCTGCACTATCTGCAGGTCTCAAAACCTGCTGTCACAGTCTCTCATAGTGTGTCTCTTGGAATATGTCTGGGGCAGAAGCTCAGAGTCCCTTCTCAGTAGGAATGGAGGCGACCCTGCCGCTGCCACTGCTCAGCGCCCTCCACTATATGGCGAAGGGTGGAGGAAATTCCCAGCAACATATGGCCCAGGCCTTGCAGAAGCTTGGAAGTCCAACGAAGGAACTCCCTGAAGGGCAGAGACAAGAGGAAATCAAATGACCAGGGGAACCCGGGAGGAAGCCATTGAGCTTGGGGCTGGGGATTTTCACAAGCGAGAGCTAATTAGGGGTAGATTGGTGAGGGAAAGGAATTAGGAGGACTGTCCAACTGTAGGGAATGGGGAAGTATGACGTGTTTATTTCTGACCTGAGTACTTTCTTTGGGCCGAGTCCTTGAAAGTCGCAACTCATGGAGTAGAGCCCGTAGAAGGTGGCTTTGACGTTCAGGCTTCCAAAGAGGTCTCGAGGGTTTTGCTTGTACACATCAAAGGTGATGCGGGCAATGTCCTTGCTGTGCTTGGGCTTCTCCCGTCCCAGGCCATATGACAGCACTCCACTCTGTAGGGCACCCCCATCAGTGCAGTGGACCCTTACACCACCCGTCATTGGGCATACACACCCTCGCCTGGACTGTCTATCCACTGTGTGATGTCCTTGACAACTCCACAACTCTTAGCAACTCTGTCCCCAAGATAAGGGCTAGGCCAGTAAAAGCAGCTCGGGAGTGCTATAAAGGACTGGAAGCCTAAGCCCCAGTATGAGGTCTCACCCTGGTGGAGCTCCAGCTCTGCCCGGGCTCCAGCACCATCAGGCATGTGTCATCCTCCAGCAGCTGGAAGAAGTCCTCACTCTCCACTGCAGTCCCATCCTCCTCTAGCACCAGTGTCAGCACTCCACTAAGCAGCAGGGTCTCCAATGCCTGCCCAGGCAAGAAGCAGGAAGGAAGGGGCAGATCTTTCCCCATGCCCCTCCTCTCCCTTCCCCTCTTTGGCTGGCCAGCATCCATCAGTGGCCTAGATAAGGATTGATGTTCCAGCTCTACTTCCTGGCACTTTGCCATTCTTCCTGAAGGCTGCAGCTCTCAGTGTGCTTTAGTTGTTGGGGGATGCTAATTAGGGGCTGACCTTATTCCTGTTTGCTCCTGCTATGTCAGTGTCATCTCCTCCTGCTCCCCTCCAAGCCACTCCTACTGGTTTGGAATTGAAATGCTAGCCAAGTTTTCTTGAAGTCCATCCTGTCCTACCTACAATGTCTCATCTCTTCCCACACCCTCAGAGTTCTCCAGAATTCTTTTCAGTAATAGTGTTTAGCCTTTGTGAGCCCTTAATATGTGCCAAGTATCCATGAGGACTTTACATACATTATCATCTTATTCCTTTCAACAACCCTAGAAGGTGATGTATTATTTTCTTTTTTAGGTGAATCAAGTTTAGATAGATTGAATAATGTCCTAATGTTTTGACAGCTGGAATGTGGCAGAATCAGAATTTGAACTTGATTTGTCATACAAACTTATACCATACCAACTTCTGAATTCTGTCTCTCCCTATCTATTGCTTCTCCTACTCCCAAAGAAATGCCGGGCGTGGTGGCGCGTGCCTGTAGTTCCGGCTACTTGGAAAAAAAAAAAATGCCCACTGTGTGGAAGATAAATTGACTAAAGTGCAGCAGAAGTCATTGGGCTTACCCCTCTGCTTTTAGCCCTTAGAGGAAGAGACAGCTGTGTGACCTTAGCCCTTTCTGCTCCATCATTCCAGGTTGCCACTATTCTTAGTCTCTTGGCTGCCCTGCTATAGGAACCCAGAAACTTGGCTCGCTCACCTTGTCTAGCAGCTCCTGGCGGGTGGCGGCTGTCAGGCCTTTCCTGACAGTCCGCTTGTGATCGCAGACACGGAAAGGTCGCTGGGGTGGTGGAGCTGAGGTCCAGACCCTCCTTCCAAACTCGGAGCTCATATTAGATACTGTCCTGGTAGTTGGGAATAAAAGCCAAGAAGGGGCAAACAGGGGCTTGGTGACTGCAATGAGGATGATGGGGGTGGGGCTGCTGGTGGGCTAGGGAGGAAGGGATCAGATCTAGGTTTGCAGATTAGGGAAAGGAGACACCATGGAGTGGGGGTGGCAGCTGATTATTCAGAAGCTGGACAAACGCACTGGAGTAGGGGGCAGGAAAAGAAGGGCTAGGGGTGAGTCTCCTAGGGGCCAAGTGGAGCTTTGTTGCCCCACCTATATCTCCAGAGCTGGAGGGTAGAGAGGAGTATTAGAAATCACCTGAGCAGGCCGCTGGGGTTCAGGGAGGAGAGGTATTCCATGGTGGAGGGGAGAAGGATTCTCTCGTGACTCCTGGGCTGGTGGTTCTCTGCTGTGCTGGGGCTGAAGTGGTGTTTTCTGATACACGGCTGGGATTTCAGTCCCGGATGAGGCGGGGATGAGACATGCCCGGACTCTGGCCCCCCAGCCTGGCCAGTAAGAAGGGCAAAGTCCGGGGAGGGAGGGAGGAGGGGCTAGATGGGGTACTGGAGGAAGAATTGCCCAGCAAAAGCCACTGGAGCTTGTGTGTGAGAGTGTCTGGTGAGGGCATGTGTTGTGAGGGTCGACGAGAACCAGGTAAAAGGATGCAATGTGACCTTTAGTGTTTTTATTTCTGTGGAGAGAATTTCTAGGAACAGTTTCTGGCTCCCAGCTTCTGAGAAGCTGCTCTAGCTAATGTGAGTTGTCCTGTATGTGCTGCCACCTACTGGAAATGCCATAAACCGCAGCTTTAGGAAGAGGGAGGCTAGGCTGAGGATGGGGACCCTTGCATGGGCAGGGCTTGGGAAAATGAGAGGTGAGGCAGTGTGTCCTGAGGGGCGTGAGGAGAGAATGGATCCTGACCTGAGCCCCTGGGATCCTGTTTGGGACTCTGGCCTTCCTGCTTACGTGCTCCTTCCTCCTTGGTCAGAGGAAGAGGCTGGCTCAGCACTGTTCCAGACTCATTCTTCAGAACTGCCTGCTTCAGCCACCTTGGATAGCCATCTCTTCTCTTACCTTTCTCCTTTTTCCAATTAGTTGGCATGAAGGAGATGTGAATGGGGCAGGGGATATCCTCTGCTGGCATCAGGACTTTAGTTTTTGGTGTCCTGTGTCACATCTCGGCTTCCAGTTGCAGCTGTAATGGACAGTTGCATGGACACTCAGACTCTCACTGACAGTGAACCCCTCAAATGAGCACAGTCTGTTTTCCTGCCCAGGCACCTTGTGGGTCCTTCAGCTTTCCCACTTTCTTTCTGTATCCTGACTGAGAAACACAGAGTACCTTGAATGCTCTGTGATCGAGTGTTCATTTCTCCTGCAGGCTTGAGCCCAACCTGGGTCTGTGTATTAGTCCATTTTGCCTTGCTATAAAAGAATACCTGAGGTGGGGTAATTTTTAAAGAAAAGAGGTTTATTTCGCTCACAGCTCTTCATGACACTGGCATCTGCTTGGTTTCTGGTGAGGTCTCAGGAAGCTTTTATTCATGGTGGGAGGCAAAGGGTGAGCAGGAGTGTCACATGGTGAGAGAAGGGAGGTGCCAGCCTCTGTTAAACAACAAACCTTTACTCATTACCATGAGAACAGCACCAAGCCATCCAAGAGGGATTCGGCCCCAAGACCCAACACCTCCTAGTAGGCCCCACCTCCAATACTGGGGATCACATTTCAGCATGAGATTTGAGGGGACCAACATCCAAACTATATCAGATCTTGCACATTACCAGGCATGGATAAGGGTGTTCAGATTGTTGCCCAAAACACTGAAAGAAACTGGTCCTGGCCCTGAGCCAAACTCCTTAAACCCTCATATAAATTCCATGCCCGACCCCCTTGTTTTGGACATACCTAGATAGAATGTCCCTTTATCTCACTGTTGTGAGGATACGCTGCAGCCTGCTCTATAAGTAAGTTCCCCTAATAAATGCTTTAGACTCATCACCCCACCAGTGTTTGTCTTGGGCATCCTGTACACTTCTCAAGGTCCCCAATGCCTACTAGAGGGACTCAGGACATTAATACTTGCTTTCTTCTTCTCTGTCTTACCTTGCACCCTTGCCCCTGCTTCCTGAGTTGACCTCCCAAATACAGGATTATTTGTACCAATGCCCTTAAGTCAGGCTCGGCTTCAGAAGAACCCAAACTAAGATGATGCTCCTGGTGTCCTGAGGCAGGGTGATGCAGGAACCCCCAGCTCCAGCTGTTGGCTAGGCAGAGAGCTTTCCTTTCCCTTCCCTCAACTCTGTTGATCTGCCAGGCCCCCCTCAAATCTCTTCATTTCTAAGCTTTGATCTCTCCAAGAGACATGCTTTTTTCAGTATGTCTCTACCACTGCATCCTTTCCTTGTATTCCTGTGCAGCTGGTGGTGTGGTCTTTCATGGTTGTGTGTATGACTCCCCAACCAGATTATGAGCCCCTTAGACCTCCATGCATCCCTCATCCCCCAGATTTTAGCACCATGCCTTACTTGGAAAAGCTATCATTGACAACCCAATGAGAGCCCTGAGGGTGAAGTGACGGGGCAGGGTTCAGGGCAAGAGATGGGAGGAGGAAGCCAGGAGCTGAGGAAAAGGAGCAGGAGGCTGGAAACAGGCAAAGATGGAGCAGCTGAGGGAATGAGTTGTTTGGGTCACTTTCTCTGCTGAGTGTAGGCCAGGGAGGCCAGGGGACACAAGCACTGAAGAAGGTGGGTTGGGAGGATTGGGGTCAGAGTTGGGGGAGGGACGAGAACAGAAGCAGGACCAGGGTCAGTATTCAGCAGAATGTTCCTACTCTCTTCCATGGCTGGGGAAGCTTATCTGCACCCCATTCAGCTTATCCTGTTTCCTGGTGAGGCAGGCTCTCACATGCCTGGACGCTTGGACGCGTTAGTGATGGGAAGGAGTAACTTGAGGGAGGGGCCTCAGGAGATGGGCCTCACCTTGTCCCTCCCCATTCTCACCTCACCCTCCACAAACGTGACAGGCACAGGCCAGGAGTAGGCACCTTGCCACTGCTTCTTCGCCTTCAGCTTCCCCAGGCCCCTCACGGGCCCCCAACTCTGCTTGCTCCCAACTGGGTAAGTAGATCTGCTAATGTCCCTTTATTCCCTACCACCCACTTTTGATCTGAGGTACAAAGAGTGGGGGTGAGAAGCCCCAGGCTAGAAGGGTGGAGGTGGAGACAGCCTGGAGTGAGGCCTGGAGTGAGGACTGGAGGCCTGGGTTCTGTGGGACGGAGACAGGAGTGGGGAAGTTCAGCTAACTGGGAGCAGGGCCTCTGGGTTCCAAGAAGGAGTAGCTCTGAGTTGGGCCCTGGGGTCCTGGAGGAGGCCAAGGCTCCCAGACAGAAGAGAGGCAGGCTGCAGGGGAATTGGGGGAGGTTCCTCCCTTCTCACCTGGCAGCAGCAGGGGTAACGGAGGCTTTTGCCTCAGCCTGAATGCCCTCTGTGGCCCCTTCCAGCCCCCTGAAGGCCAAGAAGGATGTCGGTCTGCTACAGTCCTCCGGGGAACGAGACATTGCTGAGCTGGAAGGGCTCGCGGGCCACGGGCACAGCCTTCCTCCTGCTGGCGGCGCTGCTGGGGCTGCCCGGCAACTGCTTCGTGGTGTGGAGCCTGGCGGGCTGGCGGCCCGCACGGGGGCGGCCGCTGGCGGCCACGCTCGTGCTACACCTGGCGCTGGCCGACGGCGCGGTGCTGCTGCTCACGCCGCTCTTCGTGATCTTCCTGGCGGGGCAGGCCTGGCCGCTGGGCCAGGCGGGCTGCAAGGCGGTGTATTACGTGTGCGCGCTCAGCATGTACGCCAGCGTGTTGCTCACCGGCCTGCTCAGCCTGCAGCGCTGCCTCGCCGTCACCCGCCCCTTCCTGGCGCCCCGGCTGCGCAGCCCGGTCCTGGGCCGCCGCCTGCTGCTGGCCGTCTGGATGGCCGCCCTGGTGCTCGCCGTCCCGGCCGCCGTCTACCGCCACCTGTGGAGGGACCGCGTGTGCCAGCTGTGCCACCCGTCGCCGGCCCACGCCGCCGCGCACCTGAGCCTGGAGACTCTGACGGCCTTCGTGCTTCCTTTCGGGCTGATGCTTGGCTGCTACAGCGTGACGCTGGCGCGGCTGCGCGGCGCCCGCTGGGGCTCGGGGCGACAGGGGACGCGGGTGGGCCGGCTGGTGAGCGCCATCGTGCTCGCCTTCGGCTTGCTCTGGGCCCCGTACCACGCGGTCAATCTTCTGCAGGCGGTAGCCGCGCTGGCCCCGCGGGAAGGGATCTTGGCGAGGCTCGGTGGGGCGGGCCAGGCGGCGCGGGCGGGAACTACGGCCTTGGCCTTCTTCAGCTCCAGCGTCAACCCGGTGCTCTACGTCTTCACCGCCGGGGATCTGCTGCCCCGGGCGGGCCCCCGTTTCCTCACGCGGCTCTTCGAGGGCTCCGGGGAGGCCCGAGGGGGCGGCCGCTCTAGGGAGGGGACCATGGAACTCCGAACTACCCCTCAGCTAAAAGTGGTGGGGCAGGGCCGGGGCAATGGAGACCCTGGGGGTGGGATGGAGAGGCGCAGTCAGGAATGGGACCTTTGACACCAAACTCTACAATCGTGCCTACTCTTCCCTGCCCCTTTCCATGCCCCCGGAGCTCACCGCTCTGGAGCATTTGGGGACCCCTCTCTGACTACACTTCAGATCTGGCTGGGCAGGATTCCTATACACCTGCGGCAAGCCCAGGTTCCTACAAACACGGATTATGAGGGTGGTGGAGGTTTATGTTAACTACAATTGTGTGCTTGCAGGTTGGCATGTACCCATGTGCCAGCGCTGCTTGCTTGTTGCCAATAGCTGTTATTGTGAAATGCACAGGGAAGCCTCAGTGTGCCCCCTCTAGTGGTTCATCATGACTGAGTTGTACTGAAGCCACCTAGCGCCCTGCTAGGTCAGGCCAGGGCTGGGTGGTGCCAGCCCTCAGTGGCATCTTGCCCTGCCCTCCCCAGCTCAGGTGCTCTTTCCCCCTGAGGTCAACCCATAGGACCACTCTGGAAATGAAGGAAGAAAAAGGAAGGGAAGGTATGGGAGCCTGGATGAGGGGTGGGAACGGGATCCATTTTCTGAGGCTTTTCCCCTGGAGGAAAAAAACTGACTCTGGAAAAGGAAAATGAATTTGTGGGGCATGAAAGGATAGTTTCCTTTTCTGTCTTGTGTTTAGAGGCACCACACAAGGAGTGGACAATGGTGTCGAGGCCCTGAATGCCTGAGACTTATCTTCCTCTCTGACCCTCCCCCAAAGGGGGGATCCCAGGAGCAGGGCACACACTCAATTAGGGGAAGTTAGATAGCAGGGGATGAGGGGTTATGGGGAGTGACAGGAATACTTGGAGGACAGGAAGAATTTTTCTGGAAGGTGACACTTTTCCTTTCTCCCTTTTCTCTCTGCCAAGTCTGGACTCCTCTCAAGACTCTGCTAGCTGTTCCTAACCCTCCCTCAGTACTTCTCAGCTGCTACCTTTTGGAATCAATTTCTAGGTCTAAAAGCTGTTCTGGATCCAGACAGTTTTGATTATGGGGACATAGAATGGGAATCTTTTTAGAGAACATCCATGCGTACTGACATGTGGTCACTAAGATGACTAACTCATTCCAGTTGACCTAGGACTTTCCCAGTTTTAACATAGAAAATCCCTTGTCCAAGTCCCATCAGTTCCCCAGAAAACTGAGAGCCCCCGGCTCTGCTTTCGTGACTGTCTGCACATCCTTCCCCTACCCCCAGACAGAGGCCAAGAAAGAGCAAAAGAAATCCAGTCCCTAGGGTCATGCCAGGGTCACCAAAGCTGGGGTTGGAGTGGAGCTCTGAACTGGGGCAGCAGGGAGTATGCTTAGAGAGGCTGAGTGGGAGGAGAAAAGCCATCAAGGAAGATGGGGGTGGGGAGCAGCTTGAAAGAGAGGCAAGGATGTCCCAGTTTGACTGAAGGGACCTCTGGTTGACCCCGGGGCTCTGAGCCGGAAGCTTCTATCCCCAAACACAGGCTTCAGGGGCTTCTTCCTGTCCTCGTGCCCTAGGCAGAGGTTCCCTGACTTCCTCTCTTACATACTCCCCATCTCACACACCCTGTGTGGTCAGAAGGTCCTTCCTCCCTCAAGTCTGTCTTCAGTTCTTGTTGTGGTTTCAGCCCATTTATTTTCATCATATCCTCTGCCTGACAGCCTCTGGGTTGGCTTTTCTCAAAGCAGAGCAAGTGGGGGCTCTCAAAATGATAAGAAACCTCAGTGACCACCATTACACCTTGCATCTTTCCTGAGAGGTGACAGAGTTAAAAGGGAAGCAAGAGGACTCACGGTCAGATTGAAGGAAGGACTTTTCAGTTCTTAGCTTCTGCAGGAGACTTCAAGGAAAGGAGACGTTCTTCCATCCAGAGAAACCGCATTCTTGGTTTCTCCATGGTGGAGTGGGCATGCTTCCTCGCTCCTGTTCCTCATGCTCAGCCCAGCCTTTCTCTGTGTGTCCAAAGTGGAACTGGACGGTAGGCTGTGAGAAAGTAGGAAAGAGGTGGGACTGATCTCCCTGCCCTGATCTTCAATCCAGACTTGGCAGGGCAACCACATGGGCAAGCACAAGGCAAGCAGTTGGGGGAAGGTAAAAAATTGGCACTCTGTGTGATACCAAAGAGACTATCTGGATTTTAGCTTCTACCAAGGAAAATGAAGAATTGGTTGACCTGCATGGAACCCATCCCTTCAAGTAAGGGGAGAGATGTGGTGCTGAAAGACAGCCCTTTTCCTGTAACCCAGATCATGGTTTGAACCAAAGCCAAGGACAGGGTGCTGCCCCTTCAGCATTTACTGGCATGCCTCTTTCAGTCATGGTGCTACCTAGTCCAGCCCAGACCCAGAACCTAGTCGCAGCTCCAACCTACACTTCCTACTAATCTAAAAAAATCTATATTATTCATACAAAAAATAAAGATATTAGCATTCTAGCCTCTGAATCTGAGCCCATTGCACTTCTCTGGCTTCCTTACCTCCTTCTTCCATATGATATAGTTCATTACTCTGTTCAATTCTCCAGTCTAGACCTGCATCTCGAGGCCACACCCCAGTCTACTCACGCCCTCCCTGAACCTCTCTTTCCTCTCTCACTGCCCTTTGCTGGGCACTTCTCATCTGGCCCCACCCTTGAGGAGATCTCCCTGCTGGCACTTCTCATCTGGCCCCACCCTTGAGGAGATCTCCCTGCTGGGCTGCCCAGGAACTCAGACTATCCCGCCTCCTAGTGAAGGGAGGGGTGTGGGGGGGTTCTGCCCCACCCTCAGGAAGATGCGTCTTCCCCCTCCTCTGCTCCGTGGTACTTCCTCTCTGGCTGACATAGCTGACAGCACCCAGAACTGGGGCCAGGCCCCTGGCACTGGGACAGATCCAGTGATAGGCTACACCACCCTGCTCTGACTCTGAGATTGGCACCAGCTTCCAACCAGTACTTGCCAAAGCTTGTAAGTAACTATCCTGGGAATGGGGTGGTGGTGGAATGGGGTGCAGCCACGAGAGAAGGTGTAAAGAAATCTCCAAAGAAAGCCTGACCAGTGTACAAAGAGTTGGGAGGATTTGTCCTTGTCATCTGTCCACTAACTCCTCCCCACGCCTGTTATTCATGATGGACCCTGGGCATCTCTAGGGAGAGTGGGTAGGTGATTGGAGAAAGTCAATGGGACTGAGGGGCTAACAGCCAGGCAGGGGACAAAGGAGCGGGCCTTTCAAGGGGTACAGCACGGATGAGGCATCTTCCAGTTCAGTTAAGGGTTTCAGGGTCTCCTAAGGGAAGGAGGCTGAAAAGGTGTGGAAATGCTGCCACTGCTGTATATTTTGCAATTGGGTCTGTGGGCAGGAAGGGGCCCTGTGGCCCAGTTAGGAAACTAGTTTTTCTTCTCAACCAGATCCCCTTAAGGTGGGTCTGGTGATGAGGACAGTCTATTTTAGAGGAGCTTCTGGTGCCGCTGACCTTGGAGACAGACCAGAGTACTCAGACTAGATGTGTCCAAGGTGTCAGGAAACCTCTACCCTCACGTGCGTGTCCACCCTCACTCCCCAGGTCCTTGCAATGGACATGAACATTACATCTCCTGGAACGCCCTCCTCATCAGGTGGCAGGTTCATCTTTCTGCTGGCTATCGTCCTACTGTTAGTGGCACTGGTTGTAGGGCTTCCTGGCAACAGCTTTGTGGTGTGGAGCATCCTGAAAAGGATGCGGAAGCGCTCGGTCACTGCCCTGCTGGTGCTGAACCTGGCCCTGGCTGACTTGGCTGTGTTGCTTACTGCTCCCTTTTTCCTCCACTTCCTGGTCCGGCGCACCTGGAGTTTTGGACTGGCTGGCTGTCGCCTGTGCCACTATGTCTGCGGAGTCAGCATGTATGCCAGCGTCCTGCTCATCATGACCATGAGTCTGGACCGCTCACTGGCGGTAGCCCGTCCCTTTGTGTCCCAGAAGCTGCGCACCAAGACGATGGCCCGGCGAGTGCTGGGAGGCATCTGGGTGGTGTCCTTTCTGCTGGCCACGCCAGTCCTCGCCTACCGCACAGTGACCTGGAGCCCGAACAACAGGAGCCTGATGTGCTCTACGGAGTACCCCACGGATCGCCACCAGGCTTTCCATCTGCTCTTCGAGGCCCTCACGGGCTTCATGTTGCCCTTCCTGGCCGTGGTGGCCAGCTACTATGACATCGGGCGCCGGCTGCAGGCCCGGCGCTTCCGCCGCAGCCGCCGCACGGGCCGCCTGGTGGCGCTCATCATCCTGGCCTTCGCCGCCTTCTGGCTGCCCTACCACGTGGTGAACTTGGCCGAGGCGGGCCGCGCGCTGGCCGGCGGGACCCCGGGGTCCGGGCCCGTGGGGCAGCGGCTGCAACTGGCTCGCAAGGTGCTCATCGCCCTGGCCTTCCTGAGCAGTAGCGTGAACCCGGTTCTGTACGCGTGCGCCGGCGGCGGCCTGCTGCGCTCAGCTGGCGTGGGCTTCGTCGCCAAGATGCTGGAGGGCACAGGCTCCGAGGCGTCCAGCGCCCGCCGTGGGGGCACCCTGGGCCAGACGGCGAAAGGCGCCCTCCCCTCTCCCGAGGCCGGCCCCACGGAGAGCCTCGCCGCCAACAACCCTCTGGAGTGAAGCGAACTGAACGAGGCCCGCTGGAAGGACGCTCGCTCTCCTCCTGGCAGAATGCTCCACGCTGGCCTGACTCAATTCTGTACCCAGAGGAGGAGCAGGGGCGTGGGGGGCTGGGGTGGAGCGGAAGAGGTGGGGCGGGTGGGGCAAGGGAGGCAGAGTGAGAGAGTGCCCCCTCCTGACTCCCATGGGCAGCTTTATGATTAAAGCCGAAGTTGAAATCGGGTCAACCCTGTGAGTGGGGCGTGTGTGCTATGGGGTATTGGGGTGCTTGGGAGTGCCCTGATGAGGTCCCTCTCAGTAGTTGATTTCTCAGTAGTTGACTTCTCATGATTTACAGTTTTGGAAGGAAGACAAAGACAGACATAGAAGCCTCTTCATCCCCCACCCCAGGGGGTTCTGAGGTAGGTGGTCTGCAGATCATATTTAGAAAAACACAGTCTATGGACTCCTTTTTTTTTTTTTGTTGAGTTGGAGTCTCAATCTGTTGCCCAAGCTGGAGTGCAGTGGCATGCTCGTGGCCACCGCAGTCTCGACCTGCTGGGCTCAGGGGTTCTTTCTGCCTCATCCTTCCAAGTAGCTGGAATTACAGGTGCCTGCCCCTACACCCGGCTAATTTGTTGTTGCTGTTGTTGCTGTTGAGTTGGAGTCTCACTCTGTTGCCCAGGCTGGAGTGCAGTGGCATGCTCACAGCCACCCCAGCATAGACCTGCTGGGCTCAGGCGATCCTTCTGCCTCAACCTTCCAAGTAGCAGGAACTACAGGTGCATACTACCATGCCCAGCTTATTTTTTGATTTATTGTAGAGATGAGGTCTCACCAAGTTGCCTAGGCTGGTCTTGAACCCCTGAGCTCAGGCAATCCTCTCACCTTGGCCTCCCAAAAGGCTGGGATTATAGGCTTAAGCCACTACGCCTGGCTAATTTTTTGGTTTATTGTAGAGATGAGGTCTTGCCAGGTTGCCCAGGCT
>CAUYQG010077897.1:0-24353 GCA_963574415.1 Tarsius wallacei | reverse complement strand
TCATTAAACTAACAAGCTTCTGCAAAGCTAAAGAAACCATCAAGAGAGTAGGGAGACAGCCTACAGACTGGGAAAAAGTATTTGCCAACTCCAGGTTGGACAAGGGCTTAACATCCTGGATCTACAGGGAACTCAAACGCGCAGAAAAGAAAAAAACAAACAACCCCATTATAAAATGGGCAAAGGATATGAACAGACACTTCTCAAAGGAAGACATCCAAGCAGCCAACAGACATATGAAGAAGTGTTCAACCTCACTAATCATCAGGGAGATGCAAATCAAAGCCACGCTGAGATACCACCTAACTCCAGTCAGAATGGCAATTATCAATAACTCAAAAAATAACAAATGCTGGAGAGGGTGTGGGGAAAAGGGATCACTTCTACACTGTTGGTGGGAGTGTAAACTAGTGTAACCTCTGTGGCAAGCAGTGTGGCGATTCCTAAAAGCTCTAAACACCAACCTCCCGTATGACCCCACAATCCCCCTACGGGGAATATACCCTGAAGAACACAAATCACTCTATAAAAAAGATACCTGCACACGTATGTTTATCGCAGCATTGTTCACAATAGCAAGAACCTGGAAGCAACCATGCTGTCCATCAAAAGGAAGCCTTTTGAATGAAGACCCAGTTAGGTACAGAAGCTTATACACCATCTTGAGGTTATAGAAAGAGTAGGAGCGTGGATCCTGGTTAAACAGACTATGGGAGAAGAAAGAAGAGGAATTTTATTGGGGAGGGGAATACATTTAAACAAAATAAAAAGGTGAGGAATTTACCCTGTGAGACTTTGTTCTGGCATTGCGTATTTTGTCACTATTCCTCTAACGAGGAGGGAGGAATAGGAGCTTGTTGGTACAACAAGATGTTAGATTTTTCTTCCTCGCTTCCCCTCCTAAGCCCAGCAGAATCCGTGCCTGCAAAACTATATTATGGGCCAGGTATAATGCAGACACCTAAGAACATATGAAAGAAACACACTGTTATGAATGTGTTTGAGTAATAAACATGTGAAAAACATCCTTCTTAAAAAAAAGATTCATCTATTTTAGACGCGTGCATGGGTGAGTATGAACATAGGAGGTACTAACGTGGTTAAGGATAAAGGCCCTGGCACCACACTGAGTGAATTCAACTCTGTTCTCCATAATTCCTAACCGTTGGAGGCAAATAATATGATCCAATCTCTTTGTCTTATTCTCATCATCTGAGAAAAATGAAAATAATAATGACATATACTGCTTAGGGATCTAAGGAAACTAAATAAATGAATACATGTAAAGCAGTATAAAGAAACAGGTACATGGTAAACCTGACATGAGTAATTTTTAAAAATAATTATTTTGGGCCATCATTCTGTCTCTTTTAAAAGCTGCCTTTGGGAGTCTCAGAATTATCCACTTAGCTGGTACCAGAACAATTAATGCACTCATCACCTCTCATCATCATTTTGAGAAAACATCAAGTCACTCATAGACTGTCATGGTATCATGGTACTGAGTTTTATCTCAGAAAAACATAGATTAAATTGTTTAGGCTACATCTTGTTTACTAAGAATTATATTAATAGTATCTTCTTCAGCTAAATTTTCCACAACAAAAGTCTACCTGAAGGTTTCTAGCCAATATCATACACAATGTAAAGAAAATACAGTGACTGGAATGTTCCCTGTTTGCAAAATATTTCCCACCATAAACCTACAGGAGTAGATCCTGGATTAGGAGATTTTGAATCATCACTATGTTCTCACAGAAGACATAAATAACAATTTTGTGTCTTTCTGTCAACATTATCATACAGACCACATTCCATATGCATCTAATTAATTGTGTCAAGTGCATTACTGGTTTAGAAACATATCCTTCTAAATGCTAATGTGTGTGCAGTGAGAATGGGACTTTCATACATGACTGGTATGAGTTAATATGGCTACAAACTTTGGAAAGCAATTTGGCAATATGAATCAAATGTCTTAAATTATTCATACTGCATACATTTCACTTCCATAGATATGTTTTAAGAAAATAACCAGAGAAATTAACAACCATGTCAATTAAAATATTATTTGTAAAATAAAATCTGGGGGAAATTCAATGGTCAGAAGAATCATGGATGACTACAAAAGTGACATAATTATAATGTTTAAAATTATTGCCATGGGGAAATGCTTATGAAACAATGCTCCAAGAAAAAAAAGAACAAAGACCAAATGATACCAAAAGTTAATTTATATTTAAAATAGGCTATACAATTTACATAATAAATTATCTAACATAAGGAGGGAAAACCTTGAAAATGCACACAGTATATTAAAAATAGTTACGTCTGGGTTTGTGATTTCTGGATAATTTTATTTTTCATATTCTTTTTTTGTTTTCTAAATTTCTGTGCAGGTAGTTATTTTTCTTCAGAATAAAGTAAGACTTTTAAATTTTGTTGTATTTTAGGTATTCAACCCTTATGATAGCTTGTTAGACTATCATTCTCCTAATCATAATAAAATTTACAATAAAGTTAATCCACAGTACTAATTCTAATTAAATTTATTTTGGTTTCTAGTAACCATTAGTTCTCTCTCCAAGTGCTCAATAATATTCACTTGAAATAGTTTACCTATTGATTTACATTAAGCTCGTTGATCTATTGTTTGCAGATTTTTTCAATAAAAATACAATTCACCTGGGCTCGATGGCTCAGCCTGTAATCCCGCAATTTGGGAGGCCGAGGTGAGTGGATTGCCTGAGCCCGTGGGTTCGAGACCCGCCTGGGCAACTTGGCGAGACCCCATCTCTACAATAAATCAAAAAATTAGCCGGGCGTGGTAGCGCGCACCTGTAGTTCCAGCTACTTGGAAGGCTGAGGCGGAAGGATCGCCGGAGCCCAGCATTTCGAGGCTGCGGTGGCCGGGAGCGGCCACTGCACTCCAGTCTGGGCGACGGAGTGAGATGTCAACTCAAAAAAAAAAAAAAGAAAGACGTGGCTGTTTTCACCATATGACCGTGTTCTCAGAGCTGGCCATTATAATCTGGTCCTGTTGGACTGACCACGTTGAGATACAGAGCAGGGCCAGCACACAGTCCATCTTAAGATGAAAATGGCAAGACGGAGCCCAAGCCGGACCAGAGACAGGAATCAGTTGTACAAGCAGCTAACCCAGATCTCCATTTCAACTTCTAGGCTGGCATTAGCGCCATCCCTCATCTTGCACCTACGAATTATGAGTTCTTCACAGTCAGTGGAAGGAGGAGAAAAACACAAAACCAAACCCAAGCCTGGTTGATGGATCAGTCGTAATGGTAAGTGGGTGCAACTCAAAGATGAATGACAGGTACTCAACAGCCACACTTAAAAGTGAACTTGAAAGACAATGGCAGGGAAAATCTCCCTAATTGTGGCGCTCTGAACATCAAACTTGATACTACTTTTGTATAGAACAAGGAGCCTGAGAGGAGAACATGAATATATGTTGTTTGTGTATGTACGAGTGGTGACCCCCAAAAAACAGGAATTTTTTTTTGATGGTAGGCCCCTTGTAGTACAGAACCCCCCGCTAGGTGAGTGTTCTAGGATCCATCAGCATCAGTGCACCAGCCAGCGTTGGCTTCAGTGCAACTTGTTTTGGAGATTCTTTCAACATGTTTGCCCCTTTCATGACGGGGGATTGCGAGGACATCTGCCCACACCTTACTGAGTGTTCAGAATTATTTGACCCAAATGGCATGACCCCTGTGCCCTACCCTCCCTATTCACCTGATCTCGCTCCAAGTGACTTTCATTTTTTCCTCTGGATGAAACAAGTCCTCAAAGGGAAACGTTTTGCCAATGCAGAAGAGGTGACACAAAAAACGGCAGAAGCACAAAAAGCCATCAACATTGATGAGTTCAAAAACTGTTTTGAGCAGTGGAAAAAAGCATCTTGATAGTTGTATTACTTTCAACAGAGAGTACTTTGAAGGTAACTGGAGTTTGAACATGTCAGAAATAAATACAGAATTTTAAATAAATGTTTGCTTGGGGTCCTCCTAGTATGTGTGTACATATAGACACACATACATACTGACATACATACTCCTCGACAGTGGCGAATGGTCTGGCTAGTTGGTCGTAAGTCTGAAGGGAAAAGAACTGAACGATTGTACACAAGGGAGTCTGTGATAGAAATGTGTGGATGGTTGGGTAGGAGTGGATATGAAGTGTGCAGATTGTATATCACGGGTATGCCTGCCAAAAAGTAAGTATCCACCATAGAAGAAGCAATGAATAGCAAAGTAGACACAATGTTTTGATCAGCCGGTATTAGCCAGCCTTGCCATTAGTCACTCTGAACTGGAATGGCAGGCACATAGACGGAAAATCGTGGGGGCAGGATGGTGGCTACAAATGGGGTCAGCAGCTTGGCTCATTTACCCACTGTTCTGTGGACATATATGAAGAAGTCGATCTGCTCAGAGCTGCAATGGGCGGTGGCAGCCATGGCAGTCCACTGTGGAGAGACCCCATTAAGAAAAAGCAGATGAGCTGTGAGGAACTCAGTCAGTCGACAGTTTTCAGCAGTTGCACCCTCTGGATTGGAGGGTCAGGGCACTCCCTTGGGAGTGGTCACAGCTTAAATGCCCCACGATCCAATCCAGAAAGTGCTACCATTGGAGACTGTCAGCTGACTATACTCCTCGAAACTCATCTGCATGCTTTTTCTTTTCTTTTCTTTTAGCTGGAGTCTCACTCTGTCACCCGAGCTGGAGTGCAGTGGCCTGCTCATGGCCACCTCAGCCTCGACCTGCTGGGCTCAGTTGATCCTTCCGCCTTAGCCTTCAAAGTAGCTGAAACTATAGATGTGTGCTACCACGTCCAGCTTATTTTTTGATTTATTGTAGAGACAAGGTCTCACCAAGTTGCCCAGGCTGATCTTAAACCCCTGAATTTAGGCAATCTTCTTGCCTTGGCCCCTCAAAGTGCTGGGATTATAGGCTTGAGCTATGGCGCCTGGCCTGCATGCTTTTTCTTAAAGGGATTTCTGGTCTTGTAAGTGTATAGTTTTGATCAGATTTAAAGACTTCATTGATCTTTATATCTTCAATGATTTTATCCCCTCCTCTCCTTAGAGACTGCAATTATATATGCATATATATTAATATATCCACTTGAAGTTGTCCTTAAGCTTTGTGAAGCTCTGTTCATTTTTATCTAGTCTTTATTTAGTCTTTTTTTATTGGATGCTACCTATGGTTATGTCTCCAAGCTTGAATCTTTTCTTCTGCAAAGTCTAATCTACTATTAATTCCATTCAGTGAATTTTCCCTCACAGATATCATAATTTATACTTCTAGAAGTTCAAATTTGGTCTGTTTCAGTATCACTCACATTTCTACTTAATGTGGTCAATTTTCCTTTAGCTTCTTGAGCATATGAAACATAGTTTAGATAACTGTTTTAATATTTTGCTCTGCTAATTCTAATATATTTGTCATTGCTGGTCAGTATTGATTGATTTTTTTTTTTCCTAATCATGGGACACACATTTTTTATTACATACATAATAGTTTTCTGTTTTTTTGAGTTGGAGTCTCACTCTCTTGGCTGGAGTGTACTGGCACGCTCATGGCCACCACAGCCTCAACCTGTTGGGCTCAGGCAATCCTTCTGCTTCAGCTTTCCAAGTAACTGGAACTACAGGTATGTACCACCACGCCCAGTTGATTTTTTGATTTATTGTAGAGATAAGGTCTCACCATGTTGTCCAGGCTGATCACAAACCCATGGACTCCGGCAATCCTCTCGCCTCCACCTCCCAAAGTGCCGGGATTACAGGCTTGAGTCACCATGCCTAGCACATAGCAGTTTTTTGTTGAATGTCAGACATTTAAAATTTTAACTAGTTAGGGGCTGAATATCTTTGTATTTCTACAAGTATTTCAGAGTGCTCTGAAATGAAGTTAGGTGACAATCTGATTATTTTAGCCTTGTTTTCAGTCTTTGTAGGTAGCACCAAGGACAGTGCTTAGAACATGATTTTGTCCTCCTCCTGAGGCAAAGGTCTTCTGAGTACTATAGTTGATGCCCCATGAATGATGATGTTTTCCACTCTGACTATGGAGTACAGGAATTATTTCCATCCCCGTCTGAGTTCTGGGTATTGTTACCTCATATTCTTACGCATTCTTTCCTCTGCTTGAATAATTTCCTTACCTGCATCCTCTGAGTGGTACTCATCTGAAGACCCGAGGGGAAGTCTCTGAAGATCTCTGGAGTTGTCTGCCTCTTCAGTTTTCTTCTTTCTGTTACTCTGTCCAGTGAACTCCAGTTACCTGGCCTCGTAGGGCTCCCAGCTCTCTCTGTCTCGTAAACTTAGGGAGACAGCTGGGACCAGCCTGGATTCTCTTTCTCTGCACCACAACTTGGAAATTCTGTCCGAGTAAGCTTCAGTACTCATAGGGCTCACCTCATCTTTTTCTCACTTCTCAAGGATCACTGTCTTTTGTTGCCTGGTGTCCAATATCCTAAAAATCATTGTTTTATAGGGTAAATTCTATCAGGTGAAAAGATAAAACCAGTCCCTGTTATTCCACCTTGACCAGAAGCAGACATCCTCCAAAGCTAATTGGAAATCACCTTTTTAATGCAAAGTTTTGGGAATCTGGAGAAAACTGTAAGTGTTGTTAACATATAAAAGTCAATAGAAAAGAGAAATAGGATGAGTCATGTTGTGTGAGTGTACGCGTGTGAGTTTCTCTTTAAAAGTGCTTTAGCTCAAGGGTCTGTTGACTTTTAACTAAGGAAATAGGTTATTTAGGCTTGGTGACCATACAGTCTCCATTGCAACTACTCAACTCTTTGATTCTAGCCTGAGAGCAGCCATAGACAATACATTAATAAATAGGCATGATTGTGTTCTGATAAAAGTTTATTACAAAAATGGATACTGGCCCACAAGCTGTAGTTTGCTGACCCCTGCTTTGGATAACATATAGATTTGATTAAACATGGAAATATTATTGGTAGGTCAGTGGGCTGGTGCCATGGGTAAGATGCAAAGAATTACACAGAAAGTGTAATTCATTTAGGAAGTAGATTAGAGAGAGAAAGAGGGTGGATTCACCTCCCCAAGACTGGGGAAGGCCAGAAAGAAAAGCATGGTGGCACCTGCTTGAGGTTGAATGCTTTTTAAAGCTTTCTTTTGGTGGGGGCAGGTCATCAAGGTGATTGGGTGGTGGTCTGTTTTACATCATCACGAAAGGGGCAGTTAGACACAGGAATTATTGCCATGGTGATGGGGTGGTAGTCTGTGTCACTGGGTCACGAAGAACTGATCACAATAGACTAGGTGAGCTTGGCCCTGTATGGCAGGAAGATGAATACTCTGGATAAAAGGTAATCAGCATAAAACATGCTGGAGGGGCGCAATAGCAAGACAATGATCAGAAACTACCTTCAGGCCCTTGTTAATGATTACAGGGTGGGCTAGATAATTTACTAAGAGGGCATTGCAGATCTAAGTAGCGTTAAAATGTCTGCACTTTAGTGAAGGTTATTCCCTTTTGGCATTTCACCCTTTGAATTCTGATGGTTAATTTTGTATGTCAACTTGACTGGTCATAGGATGCACAGATGAAACATTATTTCTGGGTTTGTATACGAGGGTGTTTCTGGATAGGATTAGGATATGAATCCTTGGACTCAATAAAGTAGATCGCCTTCCCACCTGTGGTGGGCATCATCCAATCCACTGGAAGCTTGAATAGGACAAATGTGGAGAAAGGAGACATTTGATCCATTTTGATTCCTGTCTGCCTGCTTGAGATGGGACATCTCATCTCATCTTCTGCTGCTACGTGACTGGATTGACATCATCAGCTTCCTTGGTTCTCAGGCCTTTAGGTTCAGACTGAATTCCACCACTGGTTTTCCTGGGACTTGGGCTTGCAGACAACAGATCACAGGACTTCACAGCTTCTATCATCATTTGAGTCAATTCTTCATAATACAATATAGATATTGGTATCAAGAAGGGGGGGTGCTTCTGTAACAAATATCTAAAAATGTGGAATGACTTTGGAACTGAGTAGCGAAGGAAGGCTGGAAGAATTTTGAGGTTCCTGCTAGAAAAAGCCTACATTGTTACGATGGACCTTTAAAGATGGTTCTGGCAAGGGTTCAGAAAGAAAAGAGGGGAGCTGTAGGGAAAGCCTCACATTTTTAAGAAAATGACTAAGTAAGCCTGACCAGACTATTCAGAGAAATATAAGTGGCTAAGGCTATTGTGTTAGGGTCTCAGATGGAAATGAGGAAGATGTTATTGGAAACAGGAGGAAAGGCGATCCTTGGTATAAAGTTATGAAGAGGTTGGCTAAATTGTGCTTGCATTCTAGTGTTTTATGGAAGGTAGAGCTTGCAAGTACAGTAAGTTCTCTGCACATGAACCTTCAAGTCGCAAACTTTCAAAGATGCGAATGTGCATTTGCACGTCCAATCGCGTAAGTTAGTTCACGTGTCTGGTGTGTAATATCATGTGTGTGCATCCTCTATAAGTGGCTATGCTTTTGTGTATTTTACTGTGCAGTACTCTACCAAGGACAGTAGTACAGTATCTTTATTTCAAGCCCAGGATGTCCGAAAGCAAGTGTAAACACAGCGGTGAGGTGGCCGATTTTGTTAGTTGGGCACCTAGGCTAACTTTGTTGGGCTTATGCACAAATTAGACTTACAAATGTGCTCTCAGAACAGATCTCATTCATATGCAGGGACTTGCTATAAAGAAATTGGATATTTTGCTGAGGAGATTTCTAAGAAAAATGTTGAGTGTACAGCTTGGTTTCTCCTGACTGCTTACAGTAAAATGTGAGAAGAGAAAAATGACTTATTCTTTGTTCATGACTTGCTTGTGTTAAGCCAAAAAAAAAAAAGAAAGAAAGAAAAATGACAGCACTAAGGGTGTGACTAAGCTGTCATTGATAAGGATATTTGTATGGACCAGCCATCTCAACAGAAGCCAGGCACTATGTGGAAGACAAACTCCAAAGATGATTCAGATATCATCGGTCTGCTGTGGTCCCTACAGGGCCTGGGCCTGGAAGGTATGGCTGCCTCTACCTAGGATTCAAAGGACAGGGCCACCTGGAACTGTGGGCTTGTGAACCTAGCCTGAGTGAGAACTGTTTCAGGGGCAGGGTAGCAGTGGGCTACGGCGTGTCCAGGGACATCCCAGAGACCCAGGGTCCGGGCACCACCCCCTCAAGTCATGGACGCCCCAGGGGGTCTGGAGGGTGAGGCACTGAGCCAAAGAGGATTATTCTTGAGCCCTGATGTTTCATGTCATTTGTTTCGTTGGGTTTAGTATTTATCCAAGACCTGTTACCACCCCTTTCTTCTTTCCAGTTTCTCCCTTTTGGGACGAAAATGTCAACTCTGTGCCTGTCCCTCCGTTGTATTCTGGAAGCTTGTTTGGTTGTACAGGTTCACACTGCAGATGGATCTGCCTCAGGGTGGGCGTACCTTGAGCGTCACTCATATTTGATTTCAATGACATTCAGATGGGACTCGGGACTTTAAAACGGATGCTGGAATGAATGAAGACTTTTGGAGCAGTTGGGACGAAATGAATGCATTTTGCATGTGAGAAGGACATGAATTCTGAGGGGCTAGAGGTAGAATGTTATGGATTGAATGTTTACACCCTCTCCCCTCAATTTAAATGCTGAAGTCCTAACTCTCAGTGTGATGGTATCAGGGAGTGAGACCTTTAGGAGGTCATTAGGTCTTGAGAGTGGAACCCTCATGAATGGGATTAGTCCCCTTAAGAAAGAGATCCAAGGCTAGGCGCGGTGGCTCAGCTTGTCATCCCAGCACTTTGGGAGGCCGATGCGAGGGGATTGCCTGAGCCCGTGGGTTTGAGACCAGCCCAGGCAACTTGGCGAGACCTCATCATTACAATAAATAAAAAAAAATAGTTGGCTGTGTAGACCACGCCTGTTGTTCCAGCTACTTGGAAGGTTGAGGCAGAAGGATTGCCAGGGCCTAGCAGGTCGATGCTGGGGTAACCATGAGCGTGCCACTGCACTCCAGCATGGGTGATGGAGTGAGACTCTGACTCAAAAAAAGAAAAAAAGAAAAAGACCCCAGAGAGCTCTCTTGCCCCTTCTGCCGTGTGAGGAATGAGAAGATGGCCATTATGAACCAGGAAGCAGGCCTTCACCAGATACCGAATCTGCCAGCACCTTGATCCCGGATGCCCTAGCCTCCAGATTTCGAGAAATAAATATTTGTTCTTTGAGCCACCCAGCCTGATAGTTTGTTATAGCAGCCTGAATGGAGTAAGATGAAAATCAATTCTCAATATCTATGTTATCATATGTTGGTTTTATTTTTTCCTCTTGGAACAATTTGACGTACAAAATGGAACAAAAAGAAGTCAACATGAACACTTACATTTCAATCCATGCTAATTATAAAATAAGTGACCACAAAAATATAGCTATTTGTAATGAACAGATTTAATGATACGATCATAGAATTTTAGAGTGTTAGAGTCTCAATAGATTATTTATATCAGTGGTTGTTTTCTTTTCTTTCTTTCTTTTTTTTTGGATTACTGCCCAGTGTGTTCATCTTAAAATTTTGAACCTGATTCTCCAGGACAACATACATGTTCACATTTTACTATGTGAGTGTGTGTATAGTGTGTATATGTAGTATGTGTTTTCTTAACCATCTCACAGATAGCTAAACTTTGCTCATATATTCTCTGCCTTTGGCTTCCAATAATATCTGATGTATGTTTGATTTTGAAAAACAGAAACCCTACGGAAAACAGTACTTGAAAAGCTTTTAAGAAACAATTAACGTATAGGCTGGCCTGTACTTAAACCATTCAAATAACTGTTACCTTGCATACCTTTCCTCTCAGTTCCTAATTTACTTGATTACTGGGAAACAGTGACCCTCATACACGAGTTACCGCATGAATTTAAGAATTTGTCCACATTTTGATGTGATGGAGTCTTAATGATTAAAAATCTACTATGTCTATACCTAAATGTCTTGTTACTTTTTTCCAAACAGCTGTGAAATCCTAAATCATTTGTTTCTGGAAGGCATTTTTAAACTTCCTTTTCTGAATATAGGCAAAGTAGTTTAGTCTGATCTGGGCATCTGTAGTACCATAAATATAATCCTGCGTTCTGGAGGACGCAGAAAGTCCCCTTGTGACTCCATCCTTCCTTGGTCTTCTTGGTCCTCCTTTCTGCCTCATTCTGCCAGGTGCAGACAATTGGAGGAAAGCCATCTCCAGGCTGGCAAGGTTCTGGAAGACGGACCCAAAACAAACAGACACACACACCCTAAACTGAGGAGTAGTTGATTTCTGACTTCCTTATTTTCACGGCAGAGAAAACTAAGGTCTGGACAAGGTCAAGCAATTTGCCCAGAGAAGACAGAGGCATCTTTGGATCCTTTCTGACTGCTGTACTGAATTCATTCCATTGTGTTCTAATGGATTTGGTTTTTGTTTTTAAAAATGGAATTGACCTGGTACAAACTAGAGGGAGAGCATTCCTGTAACTGTGAACGCACAGTGTGAGATGCCCACGGTCGGGAGGCATGTTTTGCTGGGACGAAGGATGATGTGGCCTTCCGGGATGCAGGCACACATCTGCAGACTGTGCTGCGTTGCCCTCTGTTGCCATTGGTTTGCTGACTTCCAGCATGCAGTGACCCAAAGCCAGAAAGGATGAAAATGTTTATTTTAGCATTGTCTTATAAATAGAAGTAATCTCATTCTTGTCTTTTTGAAGTTTAAAATAGTATGTATTAAATTTCAATCCATGCTAATTATAAGATATGTGACCACAAAAATCTAGCTATTTGTAATGAACAGATTTAATGATACGATCATAGAATTTTAGAGTGGAAGAGCCTCAATAGATTATTTATATCAGTGGTTCTTTTCTTTTCTTTCTTTCTTTTTTTTTGGATTACTGCCCAGTGTGTCCATCTTAAAATTTTGGACCTGATTCTCTGGGATAATATACATGTTCGCATTTTACTACGTGTGTGTGTGTGTGTGTGTGTATAGTGTATGTATATAGTATGTGTTTTCTTACCCATCTCATAGATAGCTAAACTTTGTTCATATATTCTCTGCCTTTGGCTTCCAATAATATCTGATATATGTTTGATTTTGAAAAACAGAAACCCTATGGAAAACAGTACTTGAAAAGCTTTTAAGAAACAATTAACATATAGGCTGGCCTGTACTTAAACCATTCAAATAACTGCTACCTTTTTCACCAATATGGTAAGAGAGAAGGAATACAAGAATAAAAGTCAGAATGGATGGACCCTGCAAATAACTGTTCTTGATTTTTATCAGTTAATCTCTCTGGGTTTCTTGTCAATTAAAATGGAGACTCTGGGAGTTGGAAAACATCTTGGAAAGCCAGTTCAAGTACCTAGAGTTGGAGAATTCATGGGTACAATTATTATAATATAGGAACACCTCCCAAACCTCAGATCTTAGTTTGCATACTAATTTTTCAAGAGCCCTTAAAAACACTCATCATCTACTCTGGAATTTTGTCAGTCAGAAAATCCTATTACTTAGCTTGGGAGACTAACATATAAAGTGATTGGAGGGTACACCGTGTGTCTACACGAGTTCCTTCAAAAGGGCAGATGGAAGCTTGGTTACTCCTCCGAGCTCATGTAACTCACAAGCAGTGTGAACTCCGATGGCGGGGCTTCCCAGGCTGCGCTCTTCACCATAGAGTCCTGCCTCGTAAGGACACGTAGTGAGCAGGGTGGCTGAAGAAGCTCTTGGCTGTGCTGATGTTTGAGTTACCTCCTGAAGGGGAAGAGGTCGTGGAGAAGGAAGATGGATTTTCCGACTCAAGGAGGATGGGCAGGTTTAGGAAGGAACATACGCTGCTTGTGTTAATGTAGGCGGTGCAATCACGTAGGCAGTGTCATCATGGGTACTGAGAGTCTCCCTAGCATTCAGTTTTCTCTCATAGGAGCTGTTGCTGAGTGGGGTGCGGCGTGCTGCTCGCTGGGTTCTTTTGACTCGCCACCGAAAAGAATTTCAGAGCGAGTTCAAATATAGTCGAAGACAGAATTTATTTAATATTAGAGAAAGAGGCATGCCCGGCGGACATGGGTGTCTTAAGAGAAAGAACATGCATTTGTCTTTGACAAGAAACTGTATATACTTTTACAATGATTGTTGTGCTGACCATGAACTAAGAGGGTGGGCTGCAGGTATCTGGTCGTGAGTTTTGGTTACCATCTTTCTACCTTCGATGGGCTGAGAAGGTGGGCTTTTCTGAATGTGCATTTATTTGCCTTTGCCAGGAAACTTTATATACTTTTACGACGATTATTATGAACGAAGGAGGTGGGCTACAGTTAACTCCACATTCCAGCCTATAAGGTGGTCAGGTTGGATGGGTCAGGTAAAGGTCATTGACCGATAAGAAAGATGTCTGAACAGTTACCCTATTTTAACTTAAACTGCCTACGAAAAGCTTATCTATATCCAACCTGCAATGAATAACATGCCTCAGGAGCTATATTAAATCTAGCTGTCAAGGATGGACTAGTTCTGAACTCTGTTTAATATTCCTTCCCACCCACATGCAATTACCTCTTCCTGACTCTGCCTCTAAGGCTGCAACCCAGTATGAGCACTGCCCTTTCTGATGCCCTGACCCTCTTTCTGGGGCTCCAAATTTTGTTAGACAGCTAGTGCAGGAGTATGATGTCCTTAAGGTCCTTTCTAGTTCCGGAGCACTACAAGCATATCATATTGGGGATGGCAGTATTTCTCTTTTTTCTTGATGATGCTTCTTATTTAGCTCACGATGATAGTACTTTTTTTTTTGACTTTTTGTGACAAACGTTATTACATTCTTGTATTCCAGTCCAATCATTGGTTGTCAAAAATTGCATCATTCCAAGTTCCCTATTAGGGTACATTTTGTGTGTGTTGTTTACAAACATAAATTCAATTTCTTTTTCTGGCTCCACATGAAACATTATTACATTATATAAATCCACTTATGGAAAGTGCTAAAAAAAAACAAACAAACCCAAAACACTTCTTCGTTTAACTAAAATTTGCAATGGGATTATTGGTGCGTTGGCAGGAGTTTTAAACATGACTTCAAATGCCAGATTCAAAATGACAGAGGACTGGCAAAGATACATCAGGGATGTAAATGCATTTTTATGGCTTTTTCTTTCCATATGCCCTGAGATCTTTGTTCACATTCTACAGTAACATTTTTTTTTCCAAATTATATTCGTTTTTTTCCCCTGAATTTCTTTAACTGAAGTGTGATCCCTTGGAGGGCAGAGAGTGGCTTTGTTATCTCATGGTCAAGGCCTGTAGGGTAGGATGGATGAACAGGTGTATAAAAGATATGAAGGGTAAGAGGGAAAAGTTAATCTGCTTAACACAATTGACTTTTAGAGAATCTTTTATTAGTTTGTATGCAAATATGTGATACTTTGCATATTTCAGTTTCAATATTGAATATGTGTATTTTAATAAAAAATGTAAGACTTCTTAGTTTGCAAGGTACAAAGATCTACTTGAATTACCTCGAGGATAAGAATATTTACTTTCAGCATACGAATTGGAAAATTTCTAAATATTTAAAAGGAATTATATTACCTTTTAGCTTGAAATTCAGAAGTGCACAAATAATGAAGTGTCATAAACTATAGGTGTTTTAATGTATTTAACTGATTATTACCACAAATTCACCATTATTTAGTCTTGAAATGGTTTTAAAAATTATTGAGTTTCTGTTTCCTCCCTGAGAGAATATTTATATCTTCCAATCATTGTCAAGTTTATATGAGAACTTTCATTTAAAATAAAAAAGCTTATCTGGGTTCAGAGGCTCACCCTGTAATCCCAGCACTTTGGGAAGCTGAGGTGAGTGGAATGCCTGAGGCTATGGGTTCGAGACCAGCCTGGGCAACTTGGTAAGCCCTCGTCTCTACAATCAATAAAAAAAATTAGCTGGATGTGGTAGCATGTGCCTATAGTTCCAGCTACTTGGAAGACTGAGGCGGAAGGATCACCTGAGCCCAGCAGGTTGATGCTGGGGTGGCTATGAGCATGCCACTGCACTCCAGCCTGGGTGACAGAGTGAGACTACAACTCAAAAAAAAAAAATAAAAATAAAAAAATTGGTGACTCTCATATGTACAGAGCTATAATTTAAGTTTCTTTCCCCCTTCCCCTACTTGAAAAATGAGAATAATTATGCTTGTCTGTGCAATATTATCTGATTTGATGCTCATGATGAAAAATTTTATGAATAAATTGTGAAAACTTCAAAGAGATCCACAAATTCTTGTGTTATTAGTATTAATTACTCAAGGTAGTATCTAAACATGACTCAGAAGCCTTTGGAAGTAGAGTTCTTTTTTAAAAATCAAATCAAGTCAAGGATATTAATGTATTTGAGTGCTCAAAAGCAATGATTAAATTTAATTATACACAAATAAAAAATTAAATACAATTTATAACCAAATAACAAAGATGAGTCATTAGCAAACTTTAAAAATAGATGAAAAGTTGTCATTTATGTTTGTAGGCATTTCCGTAACAGTTCACTTAAGTTTTGATTTCTCAATAGGAAGTTATCTTTCATTTCTTACTGGGAACAAACAGAAATTTCCATTTCCACTAGCGAGCCTTTATAAATAGCTTTGTAATTGTTTCCAGTTTATATTTAAAAAAAGTGTCCACTAGAATAATGAGAATTATTTGTATAATTTTGTTCATGTCTTTGGAGTTTGTGCAAAGTGAAGAATATTTAATTAGCAAGAAGGAAAGCCTAAGATAAAAATGGCGGAGACAGAAACAATCTTATGCCTTAGAGGTTGTCTTTTTTAAGCTTTTGACCATGATAGTTGAAGAATCTGAGAATCTAGGATCATTTGAGTAATTAAATTCTGGCCATTCATTGGTATTAGAAAATAACACCCTTCAGAAATGCCTCTGAGTTCCGATGCAGGTTATAGTTTCCATTCTATAAACAATTGTGCTAGCCATACTTTGATGAAGAATATTTTAAAATACAGTAACTAGAAGTAATTAAGTTTATATTCTTTAATGGGTAGGTATTGGAACATTTGTCTTACCATGAACAGAAGTATTGTCTACTGAACATCAAGGAAAAATAAGTATTGTGTCTACAGCACCTTAATAGCCAAGAGATTCGTTCCATAAAATGATGTAACTCTCTTTAAAGATTGGTCGGTTCCAGCCAGGCATGGTGGCTCAAGCTTGGAATCCCAGCACTTTGGGAGGCCAAGGCGAGAGGATTGCCTGAGCCCAGAGGTTTGAGACCAGCCTGGGCAACTTGGTGAGACCTCATCTCTACAATAAATCAAAAAATTAGCCAGGCGTGGTTGCATGCCCCTGTAGTTCCTGTTATTTGGAAGGCTCAGGTGGAAAGATTGCTTGAGCCCAGCAGGCTGAGGCTGCGGTGGCCATGAGCATGCCACGGCACTCTAGCCTGAGAGACAGAGTAAGACTCCAACTCAAAAATAAAATAAAATAAAATAAAGATTGATCAGTTCCTACTTAATTTAGAATATTTTCATGAAAGAAAATTTTTATTTGGAAATGGAATTATAATTCTCTTGTTGACTATTTCCACTGATCAACTTAGATCATTTTTTGTTATTATTTCCTATTGTAAGTGTGAGATTATTTGTTATTGTTTACATGAGATCTTGCCATCCTGAGGTTACCTGGCTCCAACAATTTATCCACAGGTGAAAATAAAATGAACTTTCATCAAGTTCTCAGGTGAGTCTGAATAGTCAAAACAGTCCTGAGCAAAAAGAACAAAGTCAGAGGTATCACAGTGCTAGACCTCAAACTTTACTATAACCAAACTTAACTAATAACCAAAACAGCATGGTACTGGTGCAAAAATAGATACATGGACCAGTGGAACAGAATAGAAAGCCTGGAAATAAAACCACTGACTTACAATTAACTCAACTCTGACGAAGTTGACAAAAACAAACTTTGGGGAAAGGACAAAAACAAACTTATGGAATCAAAAATTCTCTTTATAACTATTTGAAAATATTAAAATGATTTAAATTTAGTTTTTATTATTATAAAACTTATACATGCTTATTGTAAAAGATATGAATAAATAAAAAACATTAAATATTCATTAGCCTCTAGATAGTGAGTTTATAAATTAATAATCTGGAGAGGCCAGGCTTGGTGGCTCAGCCTGTAATCCCAGCACTTTGGGAGGCCGAGGTGAGAGGATTGCCTAAGCCCGCAGGTTTGAGACCCACCTGGGCAACTTGGTGAGACCTTGTCTCTACAATAAATCAAAAAATTAGCTGGACGTGGTAGCGGGTAGTTCCGGCTACTTGGAGGCTGAGGCAGAAGGATCACCGGAGCCCAGCAGGTCGAGGCTGCGGTAGCCAGGAGTGTGCCACTGCACTCCAGTCTGGGTGACAGAGTGAGACTCCAACTCAAAAAAAAAAAAAAATCTGGTGAATACATATGGTCTTTCATATATATATATATACATTTTTCCAAAATAATTTAAAGGATCAATATTGTTAAGATGTCCATCCTGCCTAAAGCAATCTGCAGATTCAACACAATCCCTATCAAACTACTGGTACCATTTTTCAGACCTACAAAAAAAAAAAATACTTGAATTCATGTTGAGGCAAAAATGAGCCTGAATAGTCAAAGCAGTCCTGAGCAAAAAGAACAAAGTCAGAGATATCACAGTGCTAGACCTCAAACTTTACTATAACCAAACTTAACTAGTAACCAAAACAACATGGTACTGATGCAAAAAATAGACACATAGACCAGTGGAACAGAATAGAAAGCCTGGAAATAAAACCACTGACTTACAATTAACTCAACTCTGACAAAGCTGACAAAAACAAACTCTGGGGAAAGGACACCCTATTCAACAAAATGGTACTGGGAAAACTGCTAGCCATAGGCAGAAGAATAAAGCTAGACCCTTACCTATTACAATATACAAAAATTAACTCAAAATGGATTAACGATATAAACATAAGACCTCAAACTATGAAAATCTTAGTAGAAAACACACTCCTGGACATTGGCCTAGGCAACGAATTCATGACCCAGTCCTAAAAGCAAAGTCAGTGAAAACTAAAATTGACAAGTGGGACCTTATTAAGTTAAAAGCTTCTGCACAGCGAAAGAAGCCACCAAGAGAGTGAAGAGACAACCCAGTGAATGGGAAAAAATATTGCAAGCTATGCATCTGACAATATCCAGAATCTATAAGAACTCAAACGGATTGACAGGGAAAAAAACCAAATAACCCCATTCAAAAGTGGGCAAAGGACATGAAAAGACATTTCTCAAAGGAAAACACACAAGCGTCCAACAAACATATCACAAAATGCTCAGCATTGCGAATGATCAAGAGAAATGCAAATCAAAACCACCATGAGATACCATCTCGCACCAGTCAGAATAGCGATCATTAAAAAGTTAAAAAAAAACAACCAAAAAAACCGCAAAACAACAGATGTTGGCAAGACTGTGGAGAAAAGGGAATGCTCATTCACAGTTGGTGGGAATGTAAACTAGTTCAATTCCTGTGGAAAGCAGTTTGGAGATTTCTCAAAGAACTGAAAATAGACTTGCCATTCAATCCAGCAATCCCATTCCTGGGTATACACCCAAAGGAGCCCAGATCACTCTGCCAAGAAGACAACTGCACTCACATATTTATTGCAGCACTAGCCATAATAGCAAAAGCATGGAACCAACCTAGGTGCCCATCAATGTGGATTGGATGACAAAAATATAGTACATATATACTGTGGAATACTACGCAGCCACAAAGACACAATCATATCCTTTGCAGCAGCGTGGATGCAACTGGAGGCCATTATTCTAAGGGAATGATCGCAGAAATAGAAAACGGTACCGCATGCTCTCACTCATATGTGGGCGCTAAATACCAGGTGCACATGGACACAAGTCTGGGAATATTAGACACTGGAGACATAAAGAGGGGAGAGAGGCAGGGGGATGAGAGTTGAAAAGCACCTGTTGGGTACCATGCTCACCACCTGGAGGGCGGGTGCCATGGAAACCCAACCTCACCATCACACCGTGCACCTGAGTAGGAAACCTGGCTATGTACTCCTTGAATTTAAAATAAAACAACAGTTAAAATAAAAAATAATAATTTAAAATATACTGTTTTAGACCTGTTTTTCTAAATGTAATATTATATCCTGGATATCTTTCTTTCTTTTTTTTTTTTTTTGAGTCGGAGTTTCACTCTGTCGCCCAGGCTGGAGTGCAGTGGCACACTCACCGTCACCCCAGCGTCGACCTGCTGGGTTCCGGCGATCCTTCTGCCTCAGCCTTCCAAGGAGCCGGAACTACAGGCATGTGCTACCATGCCCGGCTAATTTTTGATTTATTGTAGAGACGAGGTCTCACCAAGGTGTCCGAGCTGGTCTTGAACCCGTGGGCTCAGGCAATCTATTCGCCTCGGCCTCCCAAAGTGCTGAGATTACAGGCTGAGCCACCGAGCCCAGCCCTGGATATCTTTCTATACCAATTAAAAGTTCTTCTACAATAGTAAAATAGCTTCTTTTAATGTGTCACAGATTTAAAAATACTCCATTAGACATTTAGGTTTTTACAATATTTTAAAATAAACCCTACTCTGGTGAATATCCTTATGGCTACGTGTTTGAAGATACAGTCATGTTGATTTCCCTCAGGATAGATTCCAAGAAATAGATTTTCTGGGTTGAGGAGAATACACTTTTTAGACGTTTTGGGATTATACGGTCAAATTGCCCTCCAGAAATGTTACAACATGAATTAAACAAAAATAAATAAAGCCATATGAAACATGTCACTTTTATGTGACCTTGATGGTGGTCTTGCTTAATAAGAAACATCAACAGGAAGTTTCCTCTGTTAGGGAGTGGAATGGAATAAAGAAAAAGTACACATGGACACAGAACAGAGACTGGGAAGGTGGTTTTAAAATCAAGCCAAGATCTACTCTTACAGTTTGGAATCAACCTTCCTTCGACTAGGCAAATCGTCAAGACAACAGATCTTGGGTGAGTCTTTGTTTTGCCTTTTCGAAGCCTTATTTTCTCATAGCTCTCTTTCTTTTCCACTTTTCTTCCATTTTTACTTCTAATCTCTCCTATTCAGACATTCTTTCTTCTGGAGATAGCACTGGCAACCTTCCTCTGAGGGTCCTCGGAGGGTCTTTCTGATGTGAATCTTGGCCCGTTCAGGCCACAGGCTTCAGTGGAAGCTGACTTAATACTCTGAGCAGTGCCATGCTTTTCATCGCTTTCCCTCTGCCGACCAGTCCACCTGAACTGGTTGAAGTCTGGGATCCTAATATCACTCTGTATTTTATTTTCATTTATTATAATAATTATTATTATTTTTGAGTTGGAATCTCAGTCTATCGCCTAGGCTGGGGTGCAGTGACATGCTCATGGCCACACCAGCATCCACCTCCTGGGCTCTGGTGATCCTTCAGCTTCAGCCTTCAAAGTAGCCAGAACTACAGGCGCGCACTACCATGGCCGGCTAATTTTTTGATTTATTGTAGAGACGAGGTCTCACCAAGTTGCCCAGGCTGGTCTCGAACCCGTGGGCTCAGGCAGTCCTCTCATCTTGGCCTCCCAAAGTGCTGGGACGACATGCTTGAGCCACCGAGCCCAGCCCACTTTGTATTTTAAAAGAGCTAATTTTTGAATCATCTAAGACCGATTTCTGTTACCATGTCAGAACTTAATAGAGGCTAATTCTCTTGTCCATTGAACTGTCAATTTCCCATCAAAAACATATTGGTATTAGAGAGGACATATGAACCCAGCAGCCCGTTTAAGCCTCCTGTCATTCTCTGAGTGTGGTCCCTGAGTTGGTAGCATCAGTGGCTGGGGAACTTATCAGGAGTGTGGCTTCTCAGGCCTCATCTCACCTCTACTACATCAGAAACTCTGGATGGAAGGCCCAATACTCTTTTTTCAGCAAGCTCTCTAGTTGATTACCATGTACACTAAAGTTGGAATACTTTTTCTTTTTGTCATAGCCTCACTCTGTTGCCCAGGCTGGAGTGCAGTGGCACACCCACCGCGGCCACCACAGCCTCGACTTGCTGGGCTCAGGTGATCCTTCCGCCTCAGCCTTCCAAGTATCTGGAACTACAGACACATGCCACCACGCCTGGCTAGTTTTTGTGATTTATTGTAGAGACGAGGTCTCACTAAGTTGTCCAGGCTGGTCTTGAACCCCTGGGCTCAGGCAATCCTCTGACCTTGGCTTCGCAAAGTGCTGGGATTACAGGCTGAGCCACCATCCCCGGCCCACTTTTTTTTTTTTTTTTTTTTTAGTCAGAGTCTCACTCTGTCGTTCAGGCAGTACTACAGTGGCACACTCAAAGCCATCTCAGACTGGACCGGCGGGGCTCAGGGGATCCTCCTACCTCAGCCTTCCAAGTAGCTGGAACTATAGGCAGGTGTCACCAAACCTGGCTAATTTTTTGATTTATTGTAGAGACAAGGTCTTGTCAAACTGCCCAGGCTGGTCTCGAACTCCTGGGCTTAGGCAATTCTCTTGTCTCCACCTCCCAAAGTTCTGGGATTACAGGCATGAGCCACCGTGCCTGGCAGAAAAACTATTAATCTAAGACCATACAGTCATGTGCCACATAACAATGTTTTGGTCAACAATGGAATGTGTATATGTTGGTGGTCCTGTAAGTTTAAGATGGAGCAGAAAACTTCCCGTTGCCTAGGGATGTTGGAGCCAGCACAAAGTCCCAGCACACTTTATTTTTTTTAGAAATGTAGTGTAGCCTAAGTGTATGGTGTTTCTAAAGTCTAGTCATATGCAGTAACGTCCCAGGCCTTCACGTTCACTTAGCACTCATTGACTGACTCACCAGAGCAACTTCCGGTCCTGTAAACTCTATCCATGGTAAGTGCCCTGTACCATTTTTTATCTTTTATACCGCATTTTAACCTAAATTTTCTTTTCTTTTCTTTTCTTTTGAGTTGGAGTCTCACTCTTGTCGCCCAGGCTGGAGTGCAGTGGTGCGCTCCCGGCCACCGCAGCCTCGACCTGCTGGGCTCAGGCGGTCCTTCCGCCTCAGCCTTCCGAGGAGCTGGAACTACAGACGCACGCCACCATGCCCGGCTAGTTTTTGTGATTTATTGTAGAGACGAGATCTCACCAAGGTGCCCAGACTGCTCTGGAACCCCTGGGCTCAGGCAATCCTCTCGCCTCGGCCTCCCAAAGTGCTGGGATGACAGGCTGAGCCACCGCGCCTGGGCCTTAACCCACATTTTCTACGTTTAGATATAGATACACAAACACTTATCATTGGGTTACAATTGCTTACAGTATTCAGTATAGTAACGTACTTCCAGGTTTGCAGTCTCGGGGTGATAGGCCATCCCCATTGCCCAGGTGAGGAGCAGGTTATACCACCTAGGTCTGTGTAAGTGTGCTCTGTGATGTTCACACAAAGACTGAAATCACCTAGCAATGCATTTCTTAGAAGATATCCCCCTCGCTAACGGATGCATGACTGTATTCTGAATTTTTGAGCAGCCTTTGTTAAATCAGAATGATTTTGGGAGAATGTGATTTGTAGGAAAGAGTTCTCCTTCTTCTCTCTATTTGGATTAACCGTAGTACACAAAGTTTCAAAGATAGCTTGTAAATATGGGTAGGGTTAATGACTTTTCCCTGGAAAATAATAGGAAAACGATCGCTTTGAACACCGTGGAAGCTGGGAAAGCCCTATCTCTTAGGGACATTTTGATTTTGTATTTCTCATCTAGCTGAGGATGACTGACAGGATGTTTCTCACTTCTTCATTTTCCCCAGAGGTTAGGGGTACCCGCTCCGCCAGATCTGTAGTTGCCACGAGGAAAAGCTTCGACATCATCGTTCATTCAAATGTTTTGCTTGAGAGAGCTTACAGACTCATGAGGAAAAGGACTCCACTAGTATTTTTCTCCCAAGTGTTGTCCAATTAAGATGGTGGAATGACTTTTTGATTTGTGAGGGAATCTTCTCTTGGGTTAAGAAACATGGTCAGCCATTTCTGGGGAAAGTAAAGTGAGTGATAGCATTTAGCAGGTTCTGTGTAGCTTATAGATTGTAAAGATGTTTAAAAGTTAATAAATGTGAGACAAAAAATGTATGTGGTTACTGCTTCTTACTCATGGCCCAGTGAGAGAATCCCGGCGAAAATCTGTTTAATGAGGATGGAGAGACCACCTTCATCAACCCACTTTCCTAATGAGGGCTTTTTCTTCCTTCCTGTCTTTCTCCCTTACCTTTTCCCTTTTCCCGTTTCCTTCCCCTCCCTCCCTCCTCTCTCCTGAGTCAGAGTCTCACTGTCACCCAGGATAGAGTGCGATGGCACACTCATGGCTACCACAGCCAAGACCTGCTGGGCTCAGGCAATCCTTCCATCTCAGGCTCCTGAGTGGCTGGGACTACAGGCCTACGCCACCATGCCCAGCTAATTTTGTTGATGTAGTGTAGAGACGAGGTCTCGTCGAGTTGCCCAGGCTGATCTCGAACACTTGAGGTCAGGCAATCCTCTTGCCTCAGCCTCCCAAAGTGCCGGGATTACAGGTGTGTGCCACCATGCCTGGCTCTTTTTAAAAAAAAAATTTTAATTTAATTTTATTATTTATTATAAAGATGTGGGGTACAATTCAGGGTTAGGTATACAAACATTGATCATGTAAGTATCCTTGTTGATGAGGTATGCTCCTCCCTCCCCCAGCAGCCTCCCCCAACTGCCAATCCCACCCCCCCGACAGTTTCCCACTACTGCCAATCGCCTTCCCACAGCATTATAATTGTTCAAGGTTAGCTTATGAGTGAGAACATATGGAACTCAGTTCTTTGTTTCTGTGATAGATCACTGAGTATGATCAACTCTAAATCTATCCAAGTTGCTGCAAAGTACATATATTTGTCCTTCTTTATGGCTGCATAATATTCCATTGTGTATATGTACCACTTTTTTTTAATCCAGTCCAGCTTCGATGGGCAATACGGTTGGTTCCATGTTTCTGCTATTGTGAATAGAGCTGCAACAAACATACGTGTGCAGGTATCTTTTGTAGAATGATCTGAGTTCCTCCGAGTATATTCCCAATAGGGGAATTGCTGGGTCCTATGGAAGGTCAATTTCTAGTTCTTTCAGAAATCGCCACACTGTCTTCCAAAGAGGTTGTACTAGTCTGCATTCCCACCAGCAGTGTAGAAGCGTTCCTTTTTCTCCACA